>JAOSLQ010065030.1:0-13066 GCA_025629905.1 Lorius lory | reverse complement strand
AGTTCTCACAAGAAGAATAAAGGTCTTTGGAGGGCATCTCTTCCTGAACATTGCTCAGGTAGCAATGCCAACATCAGCTCCAAAGCAGCCCCAATGAAGTGTTCAATGGGAAAGCACTCCTTAGGGTATGGTTTAAACTACATAAGGTCTTACCTGCTGGAGCTCCTCAAGAACCTTGAATCTGGGGTTGATAACTCACAGCATCACAGAATGGTTTAGGTTGGAAGAAACCGTAAAGATCATCTAGTTCCACCCCCCCTGCCACGGGTTGGAACTAGACCAGGTTGCTCAATATCAGAGCAGAAAGAAAAAGATGCTACAAAGCTGTAACGTGAACCCCCACACAACTATGCACAAGCTATGGCTTAGCTACTTTCCGGACTGATAATGAACCAGAAATTCTGAAATTCAAAATGCTTTTGGAGCACTCAGAAGTATTTCTACCCACACAGGCGTCACTGCTCCCAGTTCATTTACTTACACCATTTTCTAAGCCCTGGATGGGAATTACTATTACAGCTCTCCTCATCACATTGCACTGGACACATGCAAATCAAAAAAAATACTTTTGTCCTACAGTTTTTAATCCTCCACTGTTAATTTCACTATTAAAGATTATTTATATTACTGTTATTAATATGAATACTATGCTAATTTTCTTATTTTAAGATTTTGTCACTTTGTGTCCTCTTACATTTTCAGGGTATGTGAACATTTCTAAGAGGATGCTGATTTGAATGAATTTTAAGAGGAAGAGTTATTATGCTGAGTCAAATGCATTATCAAAATTCAGACACTGGCATGCAGTTGGGACATGAAATTTATTTTCAATGACATTGTTAATTATTTTTTCTTCCTCAAGCTAATTTTAGACTTTTACTGAAAAGCCCCTTCAACAAAACCCTACAGTGTACAAGCCATTGAAATGTACTGTGTTTCATTCCATTCCTTTGTAGAAAATTAGCAATGTTCTCCTCTTGGGTTTTGTTGGGGTTTTTTTCCAATTATTTTAATAATGAGAAAATGTAAGAATTAGAAAGTAGTTTCATTTTTCCTTTTCTTGCTGACAATTGGTAATACATTTCCTTTCAAACTCTTTTCCAAAATTACGTTGGAAGAAATTAAGCCACCAACTTGGGTGATAAAAACAGGTAAATGTTGCATGTGAAGATTAATTTCTGCATCTCTACATTTGCTGAATACTTCCTAGCAACTACTTGTAAATAATTATTTCATACAGTTTAAAACAGCACAGTCACAGATTGGTTGAGATTGGACGGGACCTCTTGAGGCCATCTGGGTCCAACCCACCTGCTCAAGCAGGCCCACCTACAGCTGGTTGCCCAGGAACATGTCCAGACAGCTTTTGAGTATCTCCAAGGATGGAGACTCCAAACCCTCTCTTTACTGTGAGTTTGCCTCACTGTAAGAAAAGTGTTTCCTGATGTTCATAGCGAACGTTTTGTATTCCAGTTTGCATCCATTGCCTCTCGTCTCATATTCCCTGACCTAATCCTGTTCCACCAAGGGTACATTTTCCTTGCTCCAGACTTTCCAGGGACCTGGGATTCCTGTAGGCTGGTATTGCTAGTAAAGACTGAAGCAAAGGTGGATTCAGCACCTCAGCCTTTTCCACGTCCCGTGCCACCATGTCCAGATCTCTGGTCTCATTCAGCAGTAGGCCCACATTTTCCCTAGTCTTCCTTTTGTCACTCTTACTTGTAGAAACTCTCCTTGTTGCCTTTGACACCCCTCGCCAGATTCAATTCCACTTGGGCTTTGGCTTTCCTAACCTCATCTGTGTGTGCTTGGACAGGGTGTCTGTATTCTTCCCAAGTTAGGCATCCTTGCTTCCACCCTCTCTATACTTCCTTCTTACGTTTGAATGGGCTTTCCTTTTTGTGGGCCAGGAGTTGCTTTTGTTTGATTTCCTGCTCATCAGGATGGGCAACACTTGAGCTTGGAGGAGGTGATTGCTTAATATTGACCAGTTTTCTTGGGCCCATCTTCCCTCCTACAGAGCCATATCCCATGGGTCTCTCTTGAGCAAACCTTTGAAGAGGCCAAAGTCTGGTCTCTCTGGAGTTGGGAGCTTGCATTTTGTCCTGCTCCCTCCTGTCAGGATCTCATGGTCACTGCAGCAAAGGCTGCTTTCAACCTTCACGTTCCCAGTGAGTCCTTCCTGGTGGCTGCTGATGGCTCTCCTTCCCACATCATTCTTACTATAAAGCCCTTCTTTACCTGGTCAACCATCCTGCTGGCAAGAATGCCTTTGTCCCACTTAAATGAAGTGGATCCCATCCCTCCCAAGCAGGTGCTGATCCTCAGATGAGGTCCCCTGTCATAGAAACCAAAACCCTGTTGCCAACACCAGCTCCTCAAACAGCTGACACACAGTTTGTCTCTTCTTTCTCCTCACCTCCTTCCCCCTCATCAGCAGGGTTGAGGGGAAACCACATCCTTCTGACATTGCAGGAATACAGGAAATAGCAATCATTGTTGCTCATAACTTGGCCAAAGTGATAGCTTGGACTGAAATTTGTACTTCTTGTTTGAAAAGTTCAGCTAAAGATGCTCAGTCCTGACAGTGACACTTCCCTCATTTGAATTTGGTCTAGGACTTGTCTTTATGAGCTACAGTGACTCTGGGCTTCTGAGTGGAAAGCTGAAATTTAGCTGTGATAGAGGTACATGTTTTACAGTTCCTATTGGTAGGTGCACAAAGAAGCACCCCTCAAGACTACTAGAAATCAAATTTCACCAAGTAACAAACTTCTGAAAAGACATCTTTAGTACATGGTCAATAGAGAAATGATCTGAAGGTGCCATCTGGAGGTGTGCCAAGCATGCTTCAGTTCTTCCTTGCTGCTTGAACCACATGTCTGTCACTCCTGCACAAGCACCATGGGACACTCCAGCTGGGGACAGGCAAGCAGGTCAGCCGTGCAACTGAAATTCCTCTGTGTGACTGTGGCATCAGTCACCAGTGTTTGGAGAGGGCTGTCTTGTTGGTGCTCTTCTGTGTGCTTCCTGCTGCCCAAGTTGTAACAAGGGCAGGAAGCAGAGTATGGCTGAGGAGCATGGGCTACACCGAATGCAAGACCAGGGACTGAAACATCCAGGGTGAAGACACTTGTCAGAAGCGGAGAGGCATTGGAACAGGGTGCCCAGGGAAGCAGTCCACCATCCCTGGAAGTGTTCAAAATCCATGTAGATGAGGCTCTTAGTGACATGGTTTAGTGGGGTAACAGTTGGACTTGATGATCTTGAAGATTTTTTCCAAGCTAGTTGATTCTATGATTCTATATACTGAAGGCAGAAGCCAGGAGAAGACAATGGCTGAGAGAGAGCAGGAAGGCCTGGTGATGGGTGTTTATACCCCTCTGATATGTAGTCCATGTGCTTTGCCGTTTGCTGCTTCCACCCAAGTGGAAGATATTCAAGCTGAAGCCCTGGAGAGCTATACCTGCTTCTCCCTTGGGTTAGAGTGGCTGCATGGGTCAACAGTGATATTCTCCAGAATGGGATTTGTTGCTGTTTTACTTTTGGAAGAGAGCTGAAACCTAACAGCAACAGACAGTAAATGTGCAAAGCTAGTCAAGGAAAAGTTAAGAGCCACTAGGAATGAGGTTACTTGTAGTCTTGAAGTTCAGCTCCCTTAAGCATGGGGACAATTATGTATTTCTTAATTAGATGCTCACATATTCCTCTTCCCACAGGATCCTGCCATTTTTCAGCAAATGAGCTAGTTTTCAATAGTCCCTTTCATCATCCTCACTTGATGTGCAGCTCAAGCTATTATTTATTAATGCATGTTACATAACCCTCAGACTAGATGCATAATTATTAATTCCCTTCTTTCTTCAGGATCCTATGAGGCTTTACCTCTATGTCTCCATGGATCACAAATATCGATGAATGTGTTTTATCCAGCATCATGTGCAAAGAGCTGGGATTATCATCTGCATTCTGGGAATGGGGAACAAAGGCAGAAAAAGAGCTACTCCTTTCAAGTATCTGCTCGTTCTGGGTGGCTGCCTTGAACACATGCACTTCTTTTCCAGAGAACCTGCTGTTTTTACAAGTTGGGTAGGATATGGAACACTTGCATGAGGCTGCGACATGTGGCATGGGAGCTATTTTATGGGGCTATTTTATGTTCCTGGCTTCTGGGGATTCCCGAGAAGGACTTTTCATCAGGTACTGGTCCAATAGGAAAACAGGTGGTGGGTTCAAACTTAAACAGGGGAAGTTTAGGTTAGATATAGGAAAGAAGTTCTTTACTGTGAAGGTGGTGAGGCACTGGAACAGGCTGCCCAAACAAACAGTAAATGCTTCATCCCTGGCAGTGTTCAAAGCCAGTTTGGACAGAGCCTTGGGTGACATGGTTTAGTGTGAGGCATCCCTGCCCATGGCAGGGGGGTTGGAACTGGGTGATCTGAAGGTCTTTTCCAACCCAAACCATTCTATGAATTTCTATTAGTGAACTGACATCTATGAAGTTTTCATCAGATCCCGAGTGTGTCAAAAACTGGGTAGCTGACTAGGCTTAAATATATTACTGTACTACTGTGCAAATATGACTTTTAATGAAGAAACTGAGGAAGGAGTTAAGCATGTGCTTGCCAGAGCTGTTCTTGGGCTCAGTGTCCCGCTGCACGTTATGTGGCAGAAGTGAGTCAGCCCTCTCCATTTCTGTTTTCTGGATGTTCCTTCATATTGTTGCTCCAGCCAAGGCTTATTGTGGTGTCTTAGGGGTTAAAGTGACATAAGACACATGCACAATAGGTGTTGTTATTCTAACAGAGTATGAAGTATAGCTGGAAGGACCTTATCAAGATAAGGAATTAGCTCACTGAGGCACTGAATTGTGTAGTGACAGTTACACTGGCTTGCTTCCGGATCTTTGTTTATTTACCATAAAAAGACTGGATGACAGCCAGCTGTTGGCTCTGTGAGAAGGCAAAGGAACAAGATGTCTACATTTGCAAAGGACATTACAAGTTGTAATTTGTGTTATAGTTGCAAACAAGTATACAACATGGGGCCTAAATTTCAATGCAAAAATCCATGCCTCGGCCACAAGCACCACACCACAAAACACACATGCAGAAATTCAACTATACATATAACACAGAGACTACACACAGAGAGAACTATGCAGCACATCCTTTCTTAGGTCACAGGTGAAGGTGCATTTGCCTGCATTGCAAAACAACTCAGATTGGCAGAACACCTCCTCACCTCCCTCCTTGGTCAAGTAAGACAAGAGACCAGCCACAAGATACCCCTTGGAGCCTTGATCATACTAAAGTGGGGAGCTGCTCTCAAACCCGAGGCAGGGGCTCAGCGTAAGCAGCTCAGCTCAGTATGGCAGTGAGAAGGGTTGAGGTGAGAATGTAATGGAGAGGTGCAGAACACACTGCACTCCCTAGGGGCCATGAGAACAATCTTGTGTTCTCCAGCATCTCTCTTGGAAATGGTCTTTCCCTTGCATTTCAGGGTTATTTCTGAAGTCATGATCATTGGCTGCCATAGTAATCTTTTCTAAAGTGATAGCCTTCCTATCACTATGGAAAGTACAACTGCAGTAAGGTTTGTGGGAGTAAGAGAGGAAAAGTGTAAAAGGAATGTAAACTAGCCTCTGACAAAGGGTAAATAACACACTCAGAGATGCATGTTGCTGAGGAGTATCTTCTACCTTGTAGAAAGAGAGTTATGTAAGTACTATACCAAGATTAAGAATAATAAGAAAATAATGGATACAGAGGAGTAAGTCTGCCCATATGAGGAGTATCTTCTACCCATGCACTTTTAGAAAGTGCATTATATGTAAGTGCTATACCAAGATGAAGAGTGCTGTGACATCCACCTGTAGCAGTGGGTTCTCCTTTTGCCTCTCAAGGCAAAGGAAGATTGCAGAATTAAAAAATCCCTTCTCTGCTCCCAAGTATGCTGTCACGTTTTTTTGTTTCTTGTCCTCAGGGTGTTTCATGGAAAAAAATATATGTGTCAAAGCAGACTTGGACACTGATACAATTCTTAAGTCTGGGCCTTCCTCTTCTGAAACAAGCTTTCTCCTTTTTCTAGGAGCCTACTCCCACTAGCTGTAATGTACCATATGACAGCACAAGCCTACAAGGAAAATGGGTTGTGAGTCACAGTGAAGATAGTCAGTTCAAGGTTCTACCTCATGTAATTAAAGATTTTAAAAAGTTAAAAGTGGCAAGTGAAGAGGGGAATTGTCTGAGCCAATGCAAAAGGTTTATAATTAGGAAAGAAAGCACTGGAATAAAGAAAAATTATCCTGGCCTGTGGGATGGGTATCTGCAGGCAGGTGGTAACTGTGCTTGCCAGAAGGAATCATGTTGCTAGCTAAGTGGTTCAATACTTTGTTCATAGAAGCAAGTGTCAGACTCTGTGGGGTGGCAAAAATCCCATTTAATTTAAAGCTAAATTGCATTAAAGCAAACCAGAGCTTCAAATAATAGATTGTAGAGAAGAATCCTGCTCTGCCAGGAAGGGAAGTGTCTAAGGTGTGATCTGCTACAGTGCCTTTTCAGTAGGCATTTATGGGACCCTGTGAAATGCATATGTTGCAGCCTGAGCTAAAGGTTGTTGGACTCACAACAGCTCCCAGTGGACAGACAGCCCAAGACAGCAAAACTGCTTTTCTCGGAGGTTCTATTGCACCAACATGAAAGAGGCTAGATTTGGAGCCTGCTTGCCTTTTTGTTCTGACACTGGGAACGCCAGTGTGTTCAGGTGGGCTTACCTAATGGTTGCAGGTAAGAGAGGAGAAGAAATCCATCAAAGGCCAACCATAATAAAAGTCCATCCAATCTTGCCTCCCTTTATGATCAGCAAAAATCAAAGCATTAACCTTTTCTGAATGATTTCTGCCTGACTTAATGCCTATCTGATAATTTACAAGACACTGCAGAGTTTGAACATTATCTGCAGTTTCCTGGAGCAATGAAAACAGCCAATACCCAAATGATGCTATTGCCTGACGGCACATACAAAGACAGACACACTGCAGGATGCTGTTGTCCAACAAGGCAGTTGCTTTCCTTCATCTGAGAGGGTGTCAAGGTGCTTCTTGGGGCCATTTTGCTGGTCCTGGCTGCAGGTAACAAAACTGTTACGTTCTGAGACTGACTCTCAAGAGGTATTTTGGCCCCTTTTATAAAGCCCTGTTTTAAATTAGACTTTGGGAGGGTTGTGGGGTTTTTGTTTGTTTGTCTGTTTTTAAACAAAAGCCTTGCTTCAAAATAAAATAATCAACTTCCTTTGTTTTCAAGATGCTGAAAAGCAATACTTGGCTTTTGCGAATTATCTTCTGATTTCTTTAGCCATGACTTCTTCTTCAGTATGGCCCAAGCTTGCCATTACACAAGTGCTATGTTTCTCAGTTAATCCATCCCAAAAGCCCTCTCTGTGGCACTGCTGTTCCAGTCCATATGAAGTATTACATGTCTCATGAGGGACCCTGCCAACAGAAGCAACTCAGATCTCCTGCCCTAACCTCTGATGATTTGTGATTATAACCTTTCGGAGGTGAATGCAGCCATCCTCATGAACATGAGGGACATACCCCTTCACTCCACCCCACTGCTGCAAAAAGATGTGAGGCAGTGATGGATTTACCTTCCTCTGAAAACATGATGTATTCAGCATTGTCTGAGGTAGTAAAATGCTAACCAATTCCTATTAAAACAAATCCTGTTTCCCTGCTCTAAGCCTTTTTCCTTGCTTCTTCCCAGAAATATCCAAACTCAGACAAGAATCCTGAGAGGAGCGTTGTCACATGCAGAAAGGCTGCCACATTGCCTGCACCTCCACCTTTTGATCCAAAAAGCTAGTGGTAACTCAGTACGATTTGTCTGTGCTGAAGTGCTAACAGGGAGTCAAAGAGATTTAAACCAGAAAGGAAGACAAACCTTCCAAGACCAGCAGAAATACTGATTTTATCAAAACTTGGAGCTTTTAACTAAGTAGAGTAAAACAGATATTTATTCAAGGTCCAACAATGAAGCCATTCAGTCAGAGACAGTAGATGGCAGTAAAAGATGGGGAAGATTAAATGTGGAATTTGGGAATAGCAGGCAGGTTCTCATTTCAGTGCAGAGACTTCACTAACCTGGTACCATACTTTGTTTGCAGGTAGGAAGGCATGGTTTCTTGGAGAGCCTTTCTTTTGTTACGCCTCATGCTTTCCTCCGTAGGTTCTGTGGACACACAGGAAATGCCAATGTATCTGTACAGTAAATTTATGTTTTCAGGCTTTAACCTCTCAAATAAGTTTCCCTGGAGAAGACTTGCAAGCAAAATGTCTGGTTTGTAGGTAGGATGAAGTATGACTATCATTTTGCATTCAGCACCCAAGCTGTTGAAAGTCAGCTCCCTCTCACTGAAGGCCCAGTAACTGGTGGGTATGATCCACACCAGCTCATGAAGAAAGGGAAGACTACAGCCAGCTGACATGCAGATAGGCAGCTGAAGTAACCAAGAGCTCATTTGTCCACAGTATCGTCTGGTCAGCATTTGGATTAGCAAATTGAATATGGCAAAGAAAAACCATCCCAGGACCTTCACTGAGTGTAGTGATCAAAGCTCAGACTGTGCACTTTAATACAAAGCAAAACCTTGTACAGCAGAATACTGTGCAGTCCTGCATTATGTGAGCTGAATGAAACACTCAGCACTGTGGTTTGTATTAGTTGTGATGCCACCCTGCAACAACTGAGCACTTGGAAAGAGATGATCTTTAAGGTCCCTTCCAGCCCAAACCATTCTATGATTCCCACCTGGGCATTAAGGGCCATGACTCTCATCTTTCACGCTGAGAGGGGTGCAACATGGGAGCACAAGTCTGCAGGGAGTCCTAGGCTCTGCATCATCATCCTGGCTCTGCATCATCATAACATTATATCCTTAGGAAATGTATTAAGCCCCATCACAAAACTAGTTTGTTCTCCTTTTCCCTCCCATAAATGTCCTCTGATTATCACCTGTAGTATCCCATAAGCTACACTGTGCTCTAGTGATGGCACATACTGCAGTTCTATATATTCAATGAACAAAATCATATTTTTATTATATAATATGTAAAATATAGAATTGATGTTATTATTCCAATTAAAATTCCTTAATAAGTCTAAATAAAATAATACAAAGTCCAGTTCACACTGGGAGCGGATTGACAGTTCTCATGGAAAATGGCTTCCTACAGGTGAAAAATGAATTCACAGTTCTCAAAATCTAAAACTTTTTCAGCAGATAAAGCTTTTCAAAGAAACCTTTGCAATAAAAACAGAAGCATGAATTCCATGGAAAAGTTTTCCCAGGGGACAGCTGCTTAATCAGAAGCTGTATGTAACACCTAGAGGAAATAGCATCCTTCACTGGGTCACCAGCAGCCACAGAGACTCCTGGACTTTATATTCTGGGCCTGTCCCTGCTGAGAGTGTGGAGTCCCTCATGTCATGGCTCTAGGAGGGTTTAAATTAAACCAACCTCTCACACATGGTGTGAGGCTCAACTTAGTTCAGTGGCTTCTGCCCAATACCCTAGAGGGATATGTGTTCTCTGAAGACTCTTCAACAAGGCCCTCTGGTAAATCCCAATTTGTTTGGATTTGCCCTTGAAATGTACTGTTGTTCCTTTTGTTCTGCTTTTCACAACCATCACCGTTTTAGAATCACAGAAGACTTTATGTGGCAAGGAGGTCATCTAGTCCTGCTCTCCGCTTAGAGCAGGGCTGACTTCAAAGTCTGATAAAGTCACTCAGATGTTCTTGTAGAGCTGGGAAATCTAATAAAATCCTGTAACTAGGACAACAGGAAAGCACATGGAATGGCAAGGAAACTCTTTGTCATGGCAATTTTTTAAGTGAGAGCTGAAGGCATTCACTGACACAGTGCTATTAACAGAGTTGTGTGGCCCCTGTTACAGACTCTGTAGAGAACTAGTGTCAGCTGCACATGTGATATGTATAAAGTATGACTATCATTTTGCATCATGCTTATGTAAAACATAGATTGCATTGTATAAAGCAGTAATGCACTGAGATACCCAGACAGGTATTTAATGCCAGTAGTGACTTGTCTGCTGCTTATTGCCATGATGGCTGTTACCAGGTTCTGTTTGCTGTTTGATGGGAAGGTGACTTTACCTTGCCAGGTGCTTTCTGAAGTTAACTTTGGGGATCTGCAGCCCTCTGGAGGAATGTTAAAAGTGAATACCAGATTAAGGTATGAATCACAGGAATCTCTTCTGGGGTTGGGCTGCAAGGTTTGCATCTGAATTGGATCTGCCTGGGGATAACTTGACAGTGCTGGGACAAGGATTTTAATTCCATGGAAAACTGTAGCCTTAAGGTTGTATAAGTGGCTGGACAGCTGCTGGAAGAGGATATCAAAACCTTCTGGTTTGATCTGCGTTTATATGTAAACTGAATAAACACTTCTTCAATTTCTGTACACACAAAGCCATTCAAGTCTCCTGAGCTCTGCAGCTAGTCATTTTTGTGGTCCCATGGTAAGTGGAATGGGGAAGACAAGGAGCAGAGCTGGAATGGAGAGGTGGAGGAGAGAGCGCAGCAGGGTTGGATGTCCTCATCCTGCTGTTCCCTGAAGAGGGTGGCATCTGCTTCCCACTGGCACAGTCCTCCAGGAGCAGCTCCCAAGCCGACCCTCAAGTACAGCAGCAGCAGCAAGCCATACTGCAGCAGGCAAAGGGCCTTGGCTATTGCTGCTCCAGTGCACACAGTAAATGTGTTGTTAGCATCTGAATACAGTAAATGCTTACTTTCCTTGTTTTTACTTTAGTGCTTGTCTGCATTGAGCAGCAAGGCATTGCATTGTTACGGATGAGGGAAAACTTCACCTAGGGGTACAGCACCATCTCACAGCATCCAGCATTGCCAGGGCACAATTCATGGGTAGCAAGGCTGTTCCTCCAGTGAGCTCCAGCAGGCAGGGTGTGAGCTGGTGAAACAGCCTTTGACGACCAGCTTTAGCCAGATGTTCCTTGGCTTTCCTTCACAAATCCTACAGACCTCTGGGAAGGATTTTGCTCCCCTGAGGTGCAAGTCTCCATATGAATTTATTACATCATGATATTTTCACCAAGATTTAGGCTTTCATTTAGAAAAAGTTATCTAGAAAAAGTGGTTTCTAAATGTTCTCTCTGAAAAGACAACATGCGAATCCCATGAAGAGCTGTATGGATAAGTTCAATTGCTTGAACAGAGGCATGTTCTTTCATCTGAGATGACCCATTTTATCTGTTTCTGACACAACTCCAAGGGATTGGCAGACATTACACAGGATTTACAGGAGACCTTCTCTGTTCTGGGGGGGCACCTGGAGCCTAGAAAGAAGACCTAAGTGATACAAGATGGCTCTAGATGTTCATGTTTAGGCATCTTACCAGTAAACTCTGTACTGAATGGTTTTCTGTTCCATCAGGAGAAGGTATTCAGGAACAAGTTAGCTTATTTCAGAAATGAACAATTTGGCAGTAATCCAGCCCCCAGAAAGTTTTGTGCCAGGCTCTATTGCTGCTTCTAGCCTCTGGCTTTAACCAGGCAGTACACTGCAGACAGCCACCCCACCATTGCTCTGTCTCTGGCCACCATGGGTTTCAGATGTCCACCTAGAAGTCTTGGAGCTGGGCTATGACACTGGGCATTTATTGCTCCAGAGCTGAGGTATCTACAGGAACCCCAGTAACTGCTCTGGGGTGTCAGACCCTTTGCTGCAGCCATAACCCAGACCCTTGTACGTGGCTGAAGCAGTTAAGCTTGCAGTGACCTAGGCAGGTAGGAGGTAGAGGGAAAATGAAATGTCTGGAAACCAGAGGGGAAGGGAAAAGTAGAAATGCCAGAACTTTCCTGCATGTGAGTGCCGTGCAATGATCTGTTTGGTAGCTACCACACCCTGCTATGTCCTAGAGCTATTTTTGTCTGATGACACTTCTGTGCTGACTCATCCCAGTACTCAGCTTCTGACACACGCTTATGAACCAACAGGCAAAATATCCACCCATACTCATGCTTTATCTCCAGACCCACTGTTCTGCCTATAATGCAACAGTGCCTTAAAGCATGAAAGGAGCATAACAAGCTTTCCTCTTAACAAGACCCAATGACATGCATGTACCTTGTCATCACAGCACAGTGTTATTATCCTCCAGCTCCTTAGATAATTAGGGCATGCTCAAATGTTCTTAAAATTACAACAGTCAGTGTGAATGATACTGTTATTATCTGGAAGATGTGGACTTCTGTGGCTCAAGTAATACAGCCTTAAACCAGAGCAACAAAAGGTCACAGCAGTAAATTCAGGTTCTGGTACTGAAAGTCTGTCCTGGCTGCGCCAAAGTACTAGGAACAGCAATTGGGCTGAGAGGAAATAGAATATATCTCACAGAGCTTGAAAGTGGTTTAGCAAGAGTATCTCACATTCAGTAAAATCATGTTCAAACTGTCTTCCCTCTACCACGTCTGACAGGGCAGAGTTGCTTCATTCTGATTCATTCACATTTAAAGAAACCAAGGGTGGTGGGTTTCCTACCACAGTCTATACACTGTAAATTGCCCAGGCTGATGTTCTCGAGTGTCACAATTGAGCAGAGTTGGTTCAATGGAATCATATTCCCTGAGATACCATTTTGCTTGTTAGTTCTGTTTGGTTTCTTCGGCTGATGGCATCCTCTTTGTCACCAAAGAAACTGCTACAGAATAGCTTCCAGTGATAAATCCTTTTGACTCTGATTTCTTTCTGTCACTGTTAGCTGCTAGTATCTGCTATCACTGTTATATAGCTTATTTCACGTGGTCACTCAAAATATTCTCTTTGAGCAACTACAGCCTCCATGTATACACAGGAAATTATAGAATCAAAGAGTCATAGAATGGTTTGGGTTGGAAGGGATCTTAAGATCATTCAGTTCCAACCTCCCTGCCATGGGCAGGGATGCCTCACACTAAACCATGTCACCCAAGGCTCTGTCCAACCCTGCCTTGAACACTGCCAGGGATGGAGCATTCACAGTTTCC
>JAOSLQ010065029.1:0-13273 GCA_025629905.1 Lorius lory | reverse complement strand
TGAGAAAGTTGGGGCTGTTCAGCCTGGAGAAGAGAAGGCTGCGTGGAGACCTCATAGCAGCCTTCCAGTATCTGAAAAGGGTGAATCAAGAGAGAGGAATGATACTAGATGTGATCTCACTCTGAAGTGGATTATCTTCCCAGGATTGCTGTGGGGTCTCACTTTGCCAGGCACTTAACTCTGCAAGGTGCTGGGGCTTTTGGGGATTGATTCAGCAAAATACCCTCACACCAAATATGTCCTTAAATGCATTCACACAAAATGCTCTAGTGTAATATTACACACACCTTTAAACCAGCTTAATCATCAGGAACTGTCTACAAAAATTATAATGTTGCACATAACCTCAGTACAGAAAAGCACCAGACTACAAGCTTATGACATCTGCCTCAATATTCAGAAATACAGTCTGCAGAGTATATTGATCTGAACTATTTGCCACACTGCCATTGATAAGATCAGCAAAATGAGACCAAGTATTTCTATACTATATTCCTGTTTTTACTATGTTTCCTGTTTAGACACAAGGTAACATCGCTCATAAAGTCAATTAGTCAGGAAAAAAAAACCGAAACCAAACCAAACCAAACTCAAACACACATTTACACACACACAGACAAAAAACACAACACCCTAGAGAGGCTTTCAAGTGTGCAACCCACACTCTGCCTCCTCTAGGTGCTCAGATGGTTATGACACAGCCACACTCATATTCCAGTGTAAGGATGCCCCTAGGCCTATTAACCATGCCCCTGGGCATGTCAGTATCACTGACCATTAAAATTCAGCAGGCTGCATCAGCTTGCTGACTGCTGACTGTATAAAGTGTTGATGACATACAGAAACTCAAAAAAGAAAAGCAAACATTTTGTGTTTTCTCTGCCAACAGCCACACAACAAGGCTACTCTTGAGAATATACATGGCTCAGTATTTAGTGACACAGATAATAATACTCTACAGCACCAGTAGTACCAAATTAAATCATTTGAAACCATCCAAGGCATACACCTACATGAGCTCCAGCCACACCTTAGAACCTGAGCAGTGAAGGATTATTTATCCCTCAGGATTGTCTATATTTTGTGTCCCATTATAGTAACTTCTATACACTCTAGTTTCAGCTAGGCATTACTTTGAAATAAGAACATAAAATAACATTTGAACATTTCTTCATATGACTTCTAAACAACACACTTTACACCAGGTATTAGAGAAGTATTCCTACCAAGATCTTTCAAGAAGTATTCTATTTCAAGTACGAGAAAGATCTTGTGTGACAATGCCAGTACATCTCAAAGAATGCAAAGCATTACCATTTTTATTTCATTAGGTAAACAGGTGCAGTAACCCCTAATATCAAACTGCTCAGCACATCTTATACAGGTTCTATTACTGTTGTTTACAGTCAGTATTTTAAAAAAAATTAAACAAGTCCACATACTACAAGTCTACACAGGACTAAGAAAATAGCTATCTCACAACAGCTTATGAACCAGCTTTTAAAAGAGCTCATTTAAGCTTCACTGACCTTCCAAGGTCAACAGTAGTACACCTGAAGGCAGCAAACACAGGTGCATGCTTTTAGGAGCCATATTCTAGACATTTATTTTTTTCTAGAGTATAGCTCATAAGAAGCTCTGCTAATAAATAACAACTGGAGCTGAGTTTGCCTCCAGTGAAAACAGTTATCTGAATACTGTGGACATACAGTATGTTTAAAATATAGATTTATTTCTTTTCGCTTAAGAAACATTGTATTTTTGGAGGTCAAAGTTCATCCCTACAGTTTATTTTTATAAAAAAACAGAAGAACATAGAGAAGAAGGGAAATCCTCTTGGGTGACCTCACAGTCTGGTGCATTAACAGTGAACTATTACTAGTTAGCAAAAATTTGCAAGCACCAGCTTGGAAACAAGGTGACATGCTCCACTTTAAATAGAACTGAGGCACTAATTGGAACAAAATATCACTTTGCTTGAAGAAAAATCATAGGCTATAGTTGCATTACTCTTTTTAAACACCAGTTAGACCCGCCCTAATGAAAAGGGTGAGTTTTAAGCCCAGATTGATTCCTGGGCGCTATGCTGAAAAGAAAGTATAGGAGCATAGTCCACCCACAGTACACTTAAAGTAATTCAGAACTGACAGGCAATAAAAGAAATATTGTTCCTCTTCTCATTTAGACGAACAAGAATAGCTATATGCATTTTTATTTCTGAATTTAATAAGTGAAAAATGACTCATCTTATTAGACAAAGACCATTTAAAATGTTAAAAGAGCCTGCTGCTATAATTTGCATATTTTGAAAACAAAATTGGTTCATCACAGAACGTTTAAATATAGCATTCTCAGATATGTGAAAGCCTGTAGATACAGAGAATGGTTTACATCATATTGCTTTTCATTTATGTTAATAGTCATGGAAAATACACAATAACAATATTATGTAGCTGTTCATATATCATTTGACATTTTGGACTATCAAAGTAGGTATGATTGGAAGACCAAAATCAAATTGCTCTGCTCACACTCAGCAATAAAGCAGAAAGGAATGAATTGAAAGGGAAAACCTGTTTTGAATTGTATGCCTCTGTTGTGCATTTACAAACAGATGTGCCTATTTAAAACCACAACAGCAAGTCAAGTTTATCACAGATGTGACTCACAAAGTATATAAACAAATGACCTTCTAACTCTGCTGCATTGCTGTTCAGCACCTCAGATAAGGCAGGTAATGAAGGTTTCAAATGGACATCCCATCATCTCTCTCACATACACACACACTTTTACTAAGCTGCCTTTCCACCCTCTATTCTTTTCCCATCTGGGCCATCGAAAAAGAGTGAGTGGTGAGGAGTCAAGATATTGTTATTTGTTATACACGTGACTGAAGTGTTTCCTAATACAGAAAACACTTCAGTCAGGCTGCCTAGATAGATGTTAATATATATATATACTAAATAATATATAAATAAATATATATTAACATCATATATATAGAGAGCATATATTTTACATATATATAAGCAAAATCTCAAGATACATTTATAAAAATCATGTTGACACTATTGGAAACTCACAATAGAATTATTCCTTTGCTATGTAGAGTCAAAATATTAATATCCTCTATGCTGCCAATTGTGTGATTTTAGAAAATTAATTTAAGAGGAATTCTGGGGAGTAAAACACTCTAGGAGTCAGAGTAGGAGTTAGAAAAGATTATTTAGTTTTTAAGTCATTGAGCTGGAATTCAGGACACACAGTTCAACCAAGTCCACTGCAGACTGTTTCGTGTAATTTTAAAGACACCTAATTGAATCTCCCCATAAATCTCTTTTGCCTACAGTTTATTCAGGCTATGAACTCTTTCGGGAAAGAAGCAAGTTTGTTATGTGCATGAATGTTGCACCTTGTTCACAGGTCCTTGCAATGGTCATTCATACCTGAAAAATGGATAATGAGGTTGTACTACCTTTGTGCTTCCCTCATCACTCACACCTGAGAGAACCCCCCCCACTGAACATCTGCAGAGCAAATTGATTATCCTCTTCCCAAAACCTTCCTTCCTTCAGATAGCTACAAATAAACTCAACAGCAACTACAAGTGGTGTGCTCAGAGACCAGTGTTACATCAAAGAGTATTGTCTTATGGGTTTTTTTCACTCTCCTCATTTTCCCTTCTGCTTTTAGGAGTGGATATTGCCTCTTTGTCCTTTGTTTTTACACCATCTACAATACAGAAAGTCCTGAACCATGACTTGGGATTATGGCGCTCCTGTGCTTACAAATAAACCCACTTCCAACACATTGCCCTGACAGCCCCTACAGAGCCCCTGCTCCTCTCAGCCCAAGTAGCACACTGCAAACAATTTGGTGCATCATTTTTACTCATTTGAAAAATAGCAGTGCAGTGGAATCATGTTTAAGCCACCTAGATTTTATAGGTTTTTATTTTACAGCAAAATATTTTTCTATTATATATAAAATTGGTAATAAAAAGCACTGCAACCAGAAGTCTTGGGCTACAAACTATTTGATAGCTTTATTTCTCTGAATTTTGTTTGGTCTGTGGTCATCTATCAATTCCCTTACTGAAACTGGGGTTAAAGTGCAGGTACCTCCACTTCTTATCAGGGTGTGGGAGGGAGAAGGGGAATTGTAATCAGAAGTGTTACAACAGTTTTGCATTTCTTTTAACTTTACTTTTCTTTTTAAGTAAAAATAATTTTGGTGCTATTTAACCTAACTGACAAAACAATAAGTTAGTGCAAAAGCAGAAAGGGAGAAATGAGCACATCTAGAAATGAGAAAAGGTGAATTTGGTAAAGAAAAAAGTTGTGAACAAGGTCTAAAATTAAATTGATTCATTTTTTTTAAGCACACTCACTTTTAAAAAAAAAATTTTGAATCATTGACATGTAATAAGTCATTTTTGGAATCTTAATATCTCACATAGCTTTTTTATTTACTAGGTGATGTAGCATTGCAAACTTTAAATTCTGGGAAAAGGAAACTGGTGTTAATAACTATGTGGTGTAAAATACTTCACTTAAAGAATTAACTTGTCACAAACACTAATAAGGTTTTCTCTTTTATTTTTGTTTTTTGTCTGGGAAAAGTTGTACATGTTATACCAGATCAATGGCCCAAATGTTTTTAAACTTCTATGAAGGAAAGAGCAGAACTACAATGCCCTAAGAGCCAATCCATCATTTCCCGATGAAATCTTCCTGATTTCAGTAACTTTGGGCCTATGTCTTGGACAAGAGTGTAATTTCACATGTGCTTTCTTACATTCACTTCATGATATGTAGACCGTGCAAATTTGTACACTGACACACAGAGTGCAGTGGAGCTTGGTGTCTAACATATGCACAATAGTCCACATGTTAAAGGTTCTGTTCAGAAAAATTATCTCCCTATGACATTTACAGAAAGTACACCAGATCTGAAAATAGTCACATCTAAATTTGGAGCACAAATGTTTTGTGGTTTAGGTTCCATCAGTACAATTTCCATTTTAAAGGTTGGAAATAGAGGTTGCGATTTGCACCAATTATTTGAATAGTATTAACAAGCAATTCTGATTTTTAATTCCTGTTAAGCAGATAACAACTTGCCTTGAAACATCATGCAAGGATTACAAGTGGTCCGCAGATAATGAAGGAACCTGTTTAAAGAAGCTAAACTACATTAACTCTGAGGAAGTGATCACTACCTTGAGTTGAGAAGCAGTGAAGTAGTCCTACATTTCATGATAGTTCAGAGAACTACTTTGTGATGTTTTATGTTAGAGTAGCACAAGGAGAAAATTGTGATTTGAGTTACACCAAGAAGAGACCTGAGTGGAGGTTCCTCACTGTTCAGTGTGAGTCTACCTATCCCTTTTTCTCTCTTTTTTTGTCAGTGAGTTCTGATTTAGCCTGAAAGGTCGGAACAAAAAAAAAAAACAAACCAAACTAAAACCAAACTGATCACCACGTTAGAAACATCGCAGAGCAAAGCTTGAAGAAACCCTGCAAGTTATTCTGGAAATGCATAGCCATTTTTTATACAGCCTTGCTCTGGGTATTTTAATGTTGCAAAGGACAGATCTAGTCACTAGCTGCCTAAGACAGGACACTGCAGAAGAGAGCAAGAGAGACATGGGTACTCTGTCTTGTCAGTCTGTGTCAGTTTCCTGAAATACCAGGTTTGCTATCCTAGTTGTTGTCAGACAGAGAGCAGAATGTCTTTCTTTTGGGTAGTAAATATATAAATAAATGTGTGTATTTCTACTACTTCTTACTCATTCTTCACCTCGACAGTCAGTTTACATCAAAGGAAAAAGTGGAAAGATAAAATATGTGCTATTCAAAGTTAAATAATCAAAAGCCTACAAATTACCAGATCCAGTTTTGAATATCCAAAATAGAGTCCTAAACAGTTGCCAGCACTCATCAGTTAGGGAGATGCTGAAACACCTGACTTGATAATAAAAAGTGACATTTATATGTATATGTCCAACATACAGAGCATACATACTTTTTTTTTGTTTTTTAATATAGGCAAAATGGTTTTGAACTTCTAAGTTCTATGGAAAATTCTCTAGCAAATGGCATCTCATTTTCGATTAAACAAGCTTTATTAAATCAAGTCCTGTTAAGCATAAATTGTTCACTATTGACCCAATTATCTAACTTGTGTGTGTACTTACCTGCCCACATGTACTCTGGTAAATGCTATAATTACACTGATGAATCACAAATAGAATTTTCATTTTACCTTGCAAGTACCGGAAAGCAGTGGCTAAAGCATACTCGATTATATAAATGCTACCTTATTTCCAGGAATGACGACAGAGCTGGTGAAAAGTGTCGTTAAATATAGCTCTAATTGAGCTACTCTGTTCAGTAGATAGAGAAAATAAAAATCAGGAAAACACAGTGAAAGAAAATAGCAGAGGACAAAAAAAAAAAAAGGAAAAAAATCCCCATAGCCTGATGTAAAAGCTGAAGACAATAAAACATCAATAAGCTAAAATTAAAAGCCTTCATAGGAAGGATTTTAAAGTGGGAAGATGGAAAACAAATTACATAATGTAATACTCAAAAGGCAGAAAAACACACAGCTGTTATTCTTCTCCAGTTTTTCAACATACACGTAATGTAAGCCACTTAGTTGCTCACGGACCATACAAATGAAGCCACCAAAAACCCCCAACCAGTTCTCCCACTGTCCATTGTAACTTACACTCAACAGATTACCTCCAGATTCATTTTCTGAAGGGCAGTTATTTCAAATGCTGTGACTGAAGGATGCAAACTTTTTTATTTTTTTAAAGATATGTAATGCCATGGAGAAGTCCAGCTATGTTCTGCTTTCTGACAGCTCTTCAAATCATGGAAACCAGAAGGTTGGAAGGCCATGAGAATATTCATAAAGCTATTAAGAGTACTAGATGAGAGCGTCCTTGTGTTCTGCACAGTAGGACCTAACAGATATCACCAGCTTTGGTTTGTTGCAGTTTACTTTGGCTTTTCTATTTTTAAAGAAATATTAGAAAATATTTCCTATATTTGCTTAGAAATTAATCAGTGAACTTCCAGCTATTTTAGCTACATCCCTATATACTGGCATCATGATTTATATAGGTATCTTTAAAAAATGTTTAAGCGAATACTTCATGGGAATTTTCTTGGGACATAAACATGTGCCTTCTGAAACAAGCCCTGATGATCATAGTGACTTCTAATCCACCTAAGAGTTATTACGTCACAACACCATCTTGCTCTGCAGAGGTTGGTTTTCCATGATGAAAACTGCATTACAGCCAGGTAAAATAAGCTACATCCCTCACTAATCTTTTGAAGTACACCTAAATGACAGCTATGTTACTTGAATATGTACATTTCTTTTTTTTAAAGCTGTTAATTATTATGGAAAGACTTGATTGCTAGGAACATAGCAGTCATGTCTTATACCTCTGCATCAGTAAGTGTAAATTCCTTCAAAACATCCCTTGGACACAGTATTAATGACACTGTCTTTAACAAGTGCTTAGCCTATGTAGCTAAATGGATGGCATATCTGCAATGGATGGCAGTGTTCTGCAGAATCCATTCTAAATAAAGTACATTATGTGCTTCCTACATTCATTTAAGTTGTGATACATTACCAGAGCAGGACATCCCCTCTAGTCAGTGCAGGCAAGGACAGAGTTCAGTCATTTCCATTGTACTGGACTCTGAGAGAAATTAAAACCACAAAAAGATAAACCAACAAACCCACCCAACATGGCTTTTGAAAAAACATTTGAAAAAGCAGTCTTCAACTTCTTTCAGTGCTGCATCTTTGGTTTGTGCAATTTGAAGGTGAAAAGTTTTTGTTCCCTAATTAATCATTTTACAGTCTATTTCAAATTGAATCTAGGACCATACTACCTATGAATGCGGCAAGTAGGCAAACGGGTATGAGCAATTTTGCATCTTCACAGTACTTAATTCTATTTTGAGAAAATTATTTAGGTCTTAATCATGGTATAAACTTGTCAAAGTCTTTACCCACTAACAATGATCTGCCATAAAATAAATTAGGTGCTTTCATATCCAGCCCAGACTTGTACAAGAAAGGACATAATAATACGTGTTTTCCAAAGTAGACTATATCTGCATATTCAAAGATATTTCTACAAATATATAAAATCTTATTCCTTTCCTACCTTTGTCTAAAAACTTGAAACTCATGAAAAGCTGATAAAATGATTCTTCCTACCCTGCCCTACAATTATGTATTCTTCAGCTGTAGTGAGGTCACATTTCTGTAAGGAAAATAGCTTTGATTGTATGTGTTAGAGAAATCCAACACTTGCTAAATGCAAAACAGACCTAAAACCCAACAGCCTCTTGCATTTTAGGAACAAGAGGAGAAAAAGAAAAAAAAAATGTCTGCTTCAAAGTATTTATCCACAAACTGTAACAGAAAAGTTCAGCTAAATGAAAAAAAAAAAAAGTAGTTTAATCTATTCAACAGTGAGAACAATACATGCAAAAATAAAAATCTGAAACTCTCACGCTAATTACATTTATAATAGCCAAATGTTCTAGTTTTCTTTCAAAATCAGGAGAGTCAAAGCCAATGAAACACTTTGTCATCATCTGATGTTAATTAATGGCTTTGTGCTGACCTCGGTGAGCACAGATGTTTTGCAAGGTGCATTTTGTTAAAAGCTATTGATAGCCTAAATGCTTCATAGTAACTAACTTTGTCTTCCTTCTCCTTGCATTCCTCATACCTTGAACTAATTAAAACTAGGAATGATTACTAGTAATTTAATGAAAAAGGCAATAATCTTCACCCTTACCGAAATTGTTTTGACTTGGTACAACACGTTTTCCAAACTAATCTGTAAACTAAACATTAAAAAGCACTAGATGTAAAGAAGGTTAAAATGTGAAGTCCAGAGCGAAGACAATCAGTGAAGATGCAATCATTCATGGGAATGCAGAGTGGCTGTGGGAAGTCGAGATGAATTTATTAATTAGGCAGTGCAAGTAATTTGACAGCTCAGAGAAAGCAATGTTTTGCTGAATCAAGATATTACCTTACTTTGATGCTAATATGTAAGCAGGCATTTGACCCAAACCGGATACACACTAACTGCTGTCCCAGTGTGGGCCTTGACATTTTCAACTATTTATGTCCAGGTACTAGTTCAGAATGATGAACTCCAGTGCCTCGCAACCTTCCTAGGGAATAAGTTAAAACTACAGCTGTAGATACAGAATCCTTTTTGGTACTGTCAAAATCCAGATTACAGATGCATGGGTTGGCATTCAGATGGTGTTAGTGCCGACTTCTTTTACTCATGTCATTAAGGTGTCAAGATGCAAGAGATTTCTGCCAGTTTCTGATGTAATAATGTATTGTAACATTTTATTTTTTAGGATAGGATATTTGAATGTATCATCATACATCATAAGGCATCATAATACATCTTTTCGGTCCTTTTCATACTTGTTAGACCAAACATCAGAGCCATAAAATCATATAAAAATTTCATTCAACATCCTAAAATGGAAAATCTAAGTGTGTTTACTCTTAAGACTTACACTTCAAAATGTCAGGCACTAGTTACATACTTTTTTCCGTAGCTCAAGTTTATTTTTACTTTTAAGAATACTTGGATCAATTGGCATCATTTAAAGCAAACAAGTCCAGCAAATCAAAACCAGGTCAAAGGACTAGTACTGTGTTCCCATCAATGGAGCTGTACTAAAAAGTAGCCATCTGGTGTCACAGAACTCTTCCTGGGATCTGATCACAGGAGGACTGAAAATGGCTTAAACAGAAGCAAGAGATAACTGGAAATTTCCATAGGGACGTGTTCATGAGTTTTCTAACTTGACTATAGTTAGATTTTTTTTTGTTTCTCCATATTACATTTTGATCCCTGGTTAGAATGAGTCCCAAGCTGGTGCAGTGTGCCCATACCTTTTCACTCTTTCAGTAAGCTCGTGAGCAGCTTACAGAAAACCACCTGTATTTATGCCACCATTGTTCTAAAATGATAGCCAGCTTTGGCAGTCAGGCAGCTGAGACAGATGCTCCAATGCAATTTCTGGAAACTGAAAATAAAAATACAACAATTCAGAATCCTGAAAAAGAAGGATGAGTACTAAAATGTACCTTATCTGATCTCCAGAGCACACAGTGCAAGAAGACCCTGTGTTTGGAGGAGGTCAGGCAGAGCAGCATAGAGCTACTTCAGCATATACTGATTATGCTGGTTTTCCCAAGTTCCCAAGCAGGTTTCACACACAGTAAAACTTCACCTAAGCTAGCTGAAGCAGGTTGCTGGCAGTCTTCAAGTTAGCTAACATAAAACCTATCTCAGGCATGTATAGATTGCACTGGAGTTTGAATACTTTTTCCCACAGAATAAGCAGCAGTATATTCTATCATAGCAGTGCTTTTCTAGGCTTTTTTTCACATGGGTTTTACTTTTTCCATTCCCACTAGGGCAGAAGAATTAATTTAGCCCGCTCTACCCAGGGATCTCTACCAAAGAGAAGGCTCAGGAAAACATACTTTCCAACACCCATATTGAAGTGTGATGATACAATGAATATTCTAATAAATCATCTTTCTTATTAATGCTTCCGCTGTCACAAAGACACCAAAATTTGAATTTCCTGCACTAATGTGGTGGGTTTAGCTTTAATATTTTTAAGAATGAAGAATTTCCTTTTTAAAAATGTACACAGTGATATTCAGTCAAGTATTTAAATCATTCTACTAATTCTACAAGCTTCTCACACTCACCATAGGCCCAGGTTTTCACTTAAGCTCCAACAAATTAAATAGAACTCTTCATTATACAGCATCAATCAGATATCCCCAGAGTATGCAACAAACTCAGGATGTATCACACAAGTTTGCTCTGGAGAGAGGTCTTAGATTTTCTTTAAACCAGGATTGTATCAATGTTCCTGCTTACTGGTGGAGTCCACACACAGATGTATCTGCACAGCTGAAAAGATAATGAACCACAGCAACAGAGCAAGCCTCTGACAGAAGAGGAATATTTTATAGATGAAGACCAGCTCACCACAAAGCTATGCCCTGACACTGGGCTCAGGGTGTTTCTATAATTTCTCTCTTTATCTTAGAGACAACTTGTTAAAAACATGCATAAAAAATATTTATCTTTTTGCAATAAACTAAATAAAACACTATTCATTCTGTAGACTTCAAAAACTTTAGCACCCACTAAACATGAAACAAGCTCCCATCAGTCAGTGGAAAGTCTTTTATTAATGCTAATGAGCTCTTTATCAAACCCAGTAAAGGTTCCTGTCATTATCACTTGTTGTCACCTTATATTTAAAGAGCTACATTCACACATTTATAATACAAGTATAATTAGCTGCTAGACTTGCTTGTGATCAACATCACCTTAGGGAGTGATAAGAAATATGATTTGATTAGCTTGGTGGGTTTTTTCTTCTCTCACCCCTTTTTTATATAGAAATGCTAAGGTTTCTGTAGTGTATCGTGGTTGCCCTTGGTTCTGCAGGGACAGAGTGGTGATTTCACCATATGTGTTTTCTATCCTGTCTCTCAGCAACAGGTAGTAATCTCATCCGTTGTTGCCTGTACCTGAATAACAACTGAGCTTCTGTTGGAGATAGAATAGAAGGATTAGCTATTCACATGCACACCTTCAGTGCAAATATTGCCTCTGGTGAATATTACATCTATGTCCTTAGCACAGCTAGACAGAAAGGTAAGCATCCAGCAGAGTATTTTGCTGGCTATCAAAATCAGACCAAATGCTGCAGCAAACTTATCATAAACCATTGTCTCAGCAGGGTGGGTGGCCTCCGTTTTGGAGGGTTTTAATTTTATTTTTTTTTTAGAAAAACTTATCAATGGAGAATAAAGAAGTGGAGGATAGTGAACAATGCTGTCAGATACGAAACATCAAATTAGATATATTTTTTCCCACCTCTGAGGGACTGCAGCCATGGGCAACACTCTCCAGGGTAGAGTAAAACTGGTGAGAAGGGCAGAGGAGCAACAGACAGAAAGTGTTACACAAGGTCCTCAGCCTCCGGCACTGCCTCACCAAAGGGACTACGAGGCATTGAGTGTTATACACAGCTAAAGAGGAGGTGAGGCCACGATGGGAGAGGAGAGGTGTCGGAATGAAATTGAACTAGACAGATGAGGAAGGGTTCTTTCCCAAGGTGCTTGATTGTTTATTTTCTGTCCCTTATACTCTGAACCAGTGATGAAAAATTTGTGTTAATTCGCAATTAAAATTCCAAGTTGAGCCTGTAACAATGGATAATATAGGAATTCTGCCTATATCTGCCTGTCAGCTACATGCAAATTTTGTATGACTTTAAGGCAAGTTTTTGTTGCCTTTCATGCCCATTTCCCATGACTACCTTTAGCAACTGAGAAGCACCCTACTTCTGTCCACATTTCACTCAAATTAAAAAGAACCTACAAACTCTAAGTGGGAAAGAACTCA
The DNA here is from genome assembly GCA_025629905.1 of Lorius lory. NCBI lineage: Eukaryota > Metazoa > Chordata > Aves > Psittaciformes > Psittaculidae > Lorius > Lorius lory. The sequence continues at coordinate 750 of JAOSLQ010065029.1, read as the reverse complement.
CCAATCCTACTTTACCAGTATTTAGAGATAAGGACAGTTCCACACAATCCTCAAGTCACTAATATCATGGTCCTTTGATTATTTTTTTTATTGTAATTCTTATGAGTTTATGTGTGAAATTTCACTTGTTTGAAACATATTAGAATGCCAACATACAAAGATAGTAACAGAAGCCAACACTCTGAGAATTAAATGAGAAAAAATACATTATCCCACCTCTCAGAAATTGTATTTTCACTTTCTTTTCTGGGCTTAGATTTTTGACATGTATTTGAATACGAGATTGTAACTATAATATGAAAACAATGAAAACATGAAATTTGAAAGCACTATAGGATTAACTGTGAGTAAGAATGAAAACCTGAGTGTTTTATTTTTCTTTTACATGTAATTTTTGATTTAGAAATCAACTTCCATAATTTACTGGCATAAAGATCATTAGGGATTTAAGAGCTACCTTTAGTGCAGTTGCACATTTGTGTGTATATTTTGCTGGCAGCCTACAAGTAGCTATAATTGAAACAATACAGAGCTACCACATACCTTCCTGTACCCAGACATAAACCCCTGGGAACTGGTAAACACTGACGTGAAGGAAAGCATGAATTTTAGAGGAACTTCTTCCATTTTTCATACTAAACATACCCTAACCATGTCCGTGACTACATTCGTTGGAGACTTCCGCACAGGGTGGGATTCATAGACTTATAGAATCATAGAATAGTTAGGGTTGGAAAGGACCTTTAAGAT
>JAOSLQ010065024.1:19338-34470 GCA_025629905.1 Lorius lory | reverse complement strand
GATGGCATTCCTTCCCTCCAGTGTATCAACCGAACCACACAGCTTGGTGTCATCGGCAAACTTGCTGAGGGCACACTGAATCCCACTGTCCATGTCAGCGACATAGATGTTAAACAAGACCGGTCCCAACACCGTAATAATAATAATGATAAAGGAAATAACAAGTGAAGAGAATACAACACCTCACCACCCACCGACCGATAATACCCAGCCCCCAGCAGTGCACTGGAGGAGCCCAGTGGACCAGATACTCACCCATACTGTCCCACACACCCTGCCACTCTTGAATGTCCAGCTTTGGGGAAAACCTCTTGGTCCTCCTATATCATCGTCTAACCCTAGACAAGACCCAAACCAGACTCCGCTTAACTTTTGAGATCAGACAAAATGGGCATGGATAAAACACACTCTCCATGTGTGCCAACATGGTGATCCCCATCACAATCAGCAGGCAGGTCTTAAGGGTACCCAAAGGCCATTCAAAACCTTCAGAACTCTCAAATGACGCTTCTGTTCTTGTCACTGGGTCTGGTGTAGCTGCTGTGCTTGGAGCTGAAGTAGCTGAGCTGTCTGTTGCTGTTGGAGTTTGAGTAGCTGCTGTACTTGTCACAGGGTTTGGTGTAGCTGCTGTGCTTGGAGTTGGAGTAGCTGCATTATCTGTTGTAGTCAGACTTTGAGTAGCTGCTGTACCTGTTAATAGGGTGTGTGCAAATATCTCCCTTATAGGCTGAACCACCTGAGGAGGGGAAAAAAGATGTGTAATTGCTATGCACTACTATTATATACCTCCCAAGGTATAGAGGTGGTGACCACACTGGGAACACAAGCCAGATCAGTTTCATGATCAATGAGTCTGTTGTATTACAAGTCATTACCATAAAGTACAATGAAACAAGAACCTTAGCCCAAGCCCCCCAGCCGATAAACACTAACACAGCAAATACCAGCTGTAAGTAAGGTATGACATGCTGAAACTCTGAGATCAAGAGCAACAGCTTTGAGAGACAATAAATTAGCATTGTGATGTGTCACTATTAATCCAAACCGATGAATGCTTATCACAAATATGATTAAACACACGCTGGTCAGATCTGTCATTATCTCAAGCCTTCATGCCCCATGTTGGGTGCCAAAAAGAACTGTGGTGGTTTAAGCCCAACCTGTCACTCAGAAACCACACAGCTGTTTGCTCACTCCCCCACTTCAACCCCTGCTCCTGAAGGGATGGAGAGGAGAATCAAAAGAATGTAACTCCCACGGGCTGAGATAAGAACAGTCCAGTGACTAAGGTATAACACAAACCACTACTGCTACCACCAATAATAATAATGATAAGGAAAATAGCAAGGGGAGAGAATACAACCACTCACCACCCACCGACTGATACCCAGGCCAACCAAGCAGTGATCTAGTCCTTCCAGGTACTGCCCCCGGTTTATATAGTGGGCATGACGTGCTGTGGTATGGAATACCTCTTTGGTCAGTTTGGGTCAGGTATCCTGTGTTTGCTTCCTCCCGGCTTCCCCTCCTCCCTGGCAGAGCATGAGACTCAGGAAGTCCTTGGTCAGAGTAAACATTACTGAGTAGTAAATAAAAACATTGGTGTTATCAGTGCTGTTCCCAGGCTGAAAGTCAAAACCACAGCACTGCACCAGCCTACTAAGAAGGAACAAAAATGATGCTATTGCTGAACTCAGGACACTGAAATACAAAAGCAGTGTTAAAAAAGATGGAAAAGAGGGAACCTTGTTGGCATTTTATTGGAAATGTTTAAAGCATCAGAAAACTGCTAATGGGAAGGTTAAACGTTGGCATTGTATTAAGAAAGGAAAGTGATCTTGAACTAATTTGAAGTCCACTGTTAGCCTGGATCACAGGTGGCAAGACAAGTTTTAATGACAGACTGGCCCAGGCCTTGAGGTAAATTATGCATAATTATTCATAACTGCTATTTTTGGCTTGCTTGCATTTGTCCTAGACCTCTGCCTGAGGAAACAATTTGAAATAATTAGTGTGCGAGTGCACTGACAATGATGAATGGATCAAATGCATCTGGTGCCAAACACGGGTCTTGATAAGAAGCAGATAACTTCGGCAACTGTGGATTTTTTGTTTCTAAATCTCCGAGACTGGGAACAGTTGGTTCTTTTTTCCTGGGCTGACATGTTCAAGGTAGAAAATTACCCCTCGCTGGGCCGTGATCAAAGTGCAGCTAGGAATTCTAGCACTGCGAACATGAAACAGGTCTGCACACTGTGTGTGCAAATATTGAGGGCAAAGAAAATGAAGGAGATATTAAGGCGGAACGTTTTGAGCACACAGGTCAGAAAAGCCAGAAGTTAATGTTCCAACAGCAAGATGCATTGCTTATCTTATATAGGTTGCAGGTATGTTTTACGTAGGTATGCAGCAACGTAAATACAGCTGTATGTCATTAGTCAGGGCAAAGCAAAAGCAGAAACAAAAAGATTCTGTTCGGATTCATGCATTATAACTTGGTTAAGAATGCTTCTGGAGACTTCAGGTGTGTTTGTTGCTTTCCCTGGCTTGAGTGCTCAGTTTCCTATGTATGTAATTAATTCACTTTACATGGTTTTAGATGAGGATGAATATGAGGCTCTTTAAATTGAAGTGTTTAATGAAGAGGAGAAACAACTCATTTCAATTAGCACGACCAGGGTAGCTCATTTTTATCTTGTCGGGCTCATGAAGGAACTCCTAATACATTTGAGTCTGCTCATAATAAATTGGATAAAACAAGAAGAGGGCACAGAATAGTGTTCAGGTCAGTGACTCCATAACTTAGCTATGACTGGCACTCTCTCAATGCAGAGATTGTTTGGCTTACAATTACTACCTTGAAATGATAATACTGGGAGTCAAGTTCTCCGAGACAAATAGGGTTTTAAAGAAAGTTTTTTCAGACTGACTTGCAAGGTATAAATTTGATAGAAGAGCTGACAGGTTGGGAGCCCAGCTGTTTGTCCAGTTTTGTCTCTAGGTGCTTCAGGTAAAGTTGTTACAATTAGGATTTAGGTTTTTCAGCTTGTTAACTGGTGATACGTGTTTTAGACGTTTGATGGGATTTGATTTGGGTTTATGGATTTGGAGTTTGTCTTCCAGCTTGTTTCAATATATAGTTAATATTTTCCTAGTAATTTTTCTAATGAGAATCCTAACATTGCCCCATAAACTTACACCTGTTTGGGTAGCACTCACTGCAGACTTCTAACGTCTTTTGGATGCCTTTGGCAGAACATGGATATAAAGAAGTTTTTGAGCCTACCTAAGCAACATCCCTGTTCCTAAGAGGAGTTCTGCTGTGATATGTTTGTATGATCAGATATTTTTCTTGTCAACCTCCCTCAGGGCCATGTCCAAATCCCTTAAAATCACTGACAATTTTTGTTTATTTACTTGTTCTTTAATCTCAGTGGTCTCTGGATCTGCCATTTGGTGTTAATGTGGAAAGAGAGCAAGGAAAGAAAACATAGGGAATGAGTGCATATTAAGAGTCTTCATCTTATCAGTTCAGAAACTTAAAATGACCCCAAGTACTAGATGCTGACGTGTTGTATAAGCACCATTCAACCTGTACACTCTGACTAGCATGGGCCATTTTAGCTGCCAAAGATCCCAGAAGCAAAACTCCTTGCAGTTCTGAGGCTACCAGGTAGGATGTCAGATGAATACCCGCACAAAGGCTCTGTTGCAGTCAGACTGCCAAGAACTCTTTTTGTTGTCTTCATTGTGGATTCCGCCTCTCTTCATGACTGGTGAGCTCCCACACGTCCAGCATCTGAAGCTGAACCTACTCAAGCGTTGTCTTTCTGCAGACTGGGCTCTGTGCTGAATAGGTGCCCTACGATGTATCTAAGTGGACAGTGCATATCCACTGTACCAAATCCAGGGGCATCTTGACCTGTGGCCAGAAGTTGGGGTACAAGTTTTGATTACCCTGTAAATTGTCTCTCTCCAGAAGTACCTGAATCCAGACCAGATCTTACAATCCAGCACGAATGCTCACTCTCCTGCAACACACAGGTCCTGTGGGGAAAAAAAGATGTATAATTGCCTAATTAGGTGGTATCTTAATGTGTATGCACAGCAGAGCACAGTTAGATTTCCATGTCTCAAAGAGCATACAATTGATTGACATTTCAGTGGCTCTGCGAAGAGTGAGAGGAAATGATGTTATTTTCTGCATTCCTGTCTTTCCAAGGATCTGGTGGGGATGGTTTCTATCAGTAGGCATTACAGGCCCTTTAGTAAAGAATTTGTAACTCTGAATCAGCCTACCATTTGTATCGACACTGTCAGGTTATTTTGACCTACAGGGCAAACCCAGCATCCTGACTCATCCCCACTTCCCATTGCACTTAATGTTCCATGGGAGATGGGATAAGGGTATTGTCTCATAGTAGGCGAAAGTGTTAACTGATGGTGCAGTGATTTCTAAAGGATGATGACCGGAGCACTGGATGAATGTCTGTTTTCAAACTGGAAGGAGCAAGATAATTAAAGAATAGGTTGTGAGCTCTACGAAGTTGTTCAAGCTGCTTATAGTCACTAAGCATGTAGGTTCTGACTTTCCTGAAGACCTTGCCACATGTTGCGGAATGCTTCTGCTCACTCAACTGTACTAAAGTGCAGTGGCTTACACGAAATGAAGCTCAGACCATTTTGTCAGTGTTACTGAATTATATCTGGACAAATTCAGTAGCTTGCTCTGCAAGCAGCAGAACAAAGCCATTTTATTTTCTCCAAATTGATATACTAACCCTAGTTTGCCCACATATGTCCTGTGGCTTCTGTCCTTAATAGCAATGCCATTGTACTGTGTCTATTGTCATTCCTCTTAAGGAGTTTCAAACTGATTCCTATATACACTGGTTTTCTCACTTTGCACTTGTCATCTTCCTTCACTGCCTCTGAACTCTCATGGACAACCAGCAGTCTTTTTATGTTGGACCTGTGCTCTTAAAAGCATGTGTATGTGTGTGGACCTGAAGTAGCTGTTAAGCTGCAATGTAGTAAGTAGTAGCCTTGCCCTTTGTAAGGGGCTTTGTCTTTCTATCCTTTACCTGACCACTGACTTCCACAAAGCTCACTGAAATTCTTTGAGACCCAATCCTCTAAAATTTAGATGAAATTGGCCAGGAGTTTCCAAAGGTAATGGTATGGATGACGTAGGGAAGAATAGAGTTGGTTGACATAAAGATTTAAACCTTGTGTTTTGGGGAAACCAGACTAAACCACCTTAATTTCTGCCTTTTGCAGAGAGCATAATGTGTGATTAGCTGAATCTTATCTGTTGGTTTGGGATCCTAAAGTTCTCCAAAGTGTGTTACAAATCTGTCCGATTCCAAAAAGTGTCAGCTTTGCATGCAGATCTGATGAGAGCTGAAAGATGTGTGAAATCGCTTTCAGTAGTCAGCTTCTCATTCCCTAAAACACCTGATGAGGTTCATGTAGGCTGTGTGTCAGGAATTACGTGTATTGTACTACTAAAATGTCACCTCTCTCTAGACACCGTAATCTTTCTGCTGAGCTTGGATGGCATGCAGATACCTTGTGAAAAAGGCTAAAAGCCCTTCATTTGCATGTGTTTCTTGGAGGTGTTGGTGAGAAAGCGTGTGCACCTTCTGGAGTGAATATTGCTGCCAGTATTGCATGCACGCAAGAATCTTTGTCAAGCATGTGGTTTGCTTGACAAAAGGGGTGTGTTCTTAGAAATGCAAATTCACTCTCTTCCTATTAGCTTGCTTTTGTTACAATTCAGTTCTGCTGTTGTTTGTCCCAGCTTGTTAAAAAAACCCAAACAAGAGATTTTTGGGTTCTAAGTAGGTGTCAAGTCAAGTTCCTCTGTGCACATGCTCATAGCAGGCTCGCCTGTGACATGAAGAGCTGAGTCTTGGTGCATATTCCTCTTTAATCTGTCAATAGGTCAAAATCATAGACATGTGGATTTCTTTGTTGATGGTTGATAAGGCCAATTGATACTTCTGGTATTTAAAGCATGCAGATAACATCGGGAATGCCTGCTGTCCTGAGTAATGTATTTGCAGGTAAAAGCCTTGCAGGTTCGATTTCATGGTGTCACAGTGAAGCGCAGGCATCCGTGGAAAAAGAATCAACTACTGAAAATGATCAAATGTGAACTAATCAGGATGCTTGAGGTTTTCTGAGGGAGAGGAGTGAGCGCTGTGATGCTGAGTAAGAAGAGACAGAATGCTTCTTTGGGGGCTTTTTTGTGTGTTTCTTTGAACTTACCATAATAGGTGTTTAATTCTTGATTTATTTTTATCTTATTCCTATGGAAGGAGCAATACTGTAAGGATTTGATAGCTTAGAACTGCATGGGTCTAATTTTCTTTTTGGAGAAAAGGACTGAACCCTAAATTCAGGGGAAATAACTATTTTTAAATTTCCAGTAATTAAAAATCCCCCACAAAAGGTAGAATTTTAAATATAATGAAAATGGGAAGATTAACAGGCCAAAATATGTGAACAATTTAGCCTTTAAAAACCATTTGGTCGTCCTAAAACTAACTGGATCTTTATACAGTCACAGAAACAAAAGTAATTTTCTCGTTGCCTCTAAAATTCCTCTTCCCAAATCACATTTATGTGCTGTATTTCGTATGGGTTTTGTTTTACTGTAGGTGAATATTTTGGTGTGGATTTTCATATGAATTGAAGTTACTAGATAATTTTTTATTTTACAGTGTATTGATTGCCCAAACAAGAAGAATAATTTGTCTGAGGCAGCAGGACTGGACTGTGTACTTGTCTTTCCAGATGGAAGCGTAGCACACATAAACTCCTTTGAGGAGGAGCATATGAAAAGGTTTTCTTTGTAATGGATAAATCTATTTCATTCCTAGTGTCTGAAGCTGCCGCTGTCCATCTGTGGACTGAGTATGGTAGTCATAGAATAGTTTGGGTTGGAGGTGATTAGCATCTTCTTATGCATGCCAACGGCTGCACAGGCGTTGGGGATGGTGGTGTGTGGATGGGCTTTTTGGTAGTAGTTTGGGGGTTTTTTTGGTGATGGCTTTTAATATGAATCTCAACAGAAAACTTTGTCATCCGTCCTGTACCCCTGGTCTCCATTGCCATGTTAGGAGCCATCCTCAGCTATCACTGCTGCCTAATAACGTTGGCTTGCAGTTAAGGGCCAAGGCAGGGTGCTGGAGAGCCACCCAGGTCCAGTGGCTGCCTGGTAAGTAACTTAACTCAGCTGCACCATGCTGCAGAGGCAGGCCTGGACAACAGAAGGCACACATGTGTCCTTCATAAGCTTCATTAACTCTTTTAGCAGAGTGCTACTTTGACATATTAATTAGTTGCCATGCTTTCTTTTACTCCAGGTTAACCTTTGCTTTGGTCACTTGATTCAAATGACTGATAATTGCAAGGCTGTTAGAGGTCTGTTTATGCAAAGTGTACTTAAAGGGGCTTTGCTGTCTGAGTGAACAGGCAAATGTTTCATATCATTTGGGGGCTGCTGGGTTGTGCTTGCCCCCCACTCCTCTTCTTAGAGAGAAAGAGCAACTAAGGAGAAACAAAGCAAAGATAACAGAATACCAAAGAAGTTACTGCTAAGGAAAACAATTCTTCATTGGAAAATAAATGGAGTAGCACAAGAGTGGTCCGATATAAAGTTGTTAGGCAATGAAAGTACTTACTATATGTTATTTCCTGCATTATGTTCCTTTTTTTTTTTTGTATAAATGCTTGTAATGTGCTTTATTTATTCATGTAAAGTGAAAGCAACCAATGATTTTCACAAACTGCTACGCTGATGCTTTGTCGCAGCTTTCCTCCACTATTTCAATCAAAGCCTAGCGCCCAGAATCCGTGAGTAGTTTTGATTGTCCTCAAACAGGATCGGGTTTTTGTTTTTAGCAGTAAGCTATCAGAGTCAAAAATTTCACTCTGACCTGATTTCTAGAATTGTCTGTAATGCGTATTTTCTGTTAGCTGAGTATTGGTTGGTAGGTGCTGGTAGCACAAGCAGGATGATGGTTTTAGGCAAACTTTATCCAGTTATGTGTTTTTAGCTAAACTCTCAGTGTTCAGAAAATAGTGGCATTAAAGCTTTGTCCATTTGTATGTACAAACATTTGCGTTCAAATGTTAAGGAAATGTCCTCTTGAGTTTTCCAATTCCTAGTTAAACTAGGACATTACACTGTATACCAGGACGCTTAGACTGATAAAACATGAGCTTCTGTTTTGAGATGTTGTATCCTTCTTGCTGTGATAACTCATTGCAGAAGGGCATGGGACTTATAAAATAGCATCTACTATTCAGACTGAAAGCTTTTTCTGGCCAGACACAAGTCATTCTTACGTATTCCCATTACACCTTGCACAATGGGATTGTGCCTTCTTAATACTACCACTTTTCAAGTAATAAATGTAGCAGTAAAAATACTTTTTCCTGAACTTATCTCTTGCAAAAAAGTGCCATTATCTCACTGTCAGGAGCATTAAAGTTTCCTTTTTCTTTCTTTCTATGACCTACTTTGTGGGGAGATACTTAGAGTTCTTCATTTTCCACAGCCAATCTGTCTGTATTCTTTATTGTGTGCATCTTGGTTTCTTTGTCATTTAGTACATTGTAATTAATTTTAATTCTAACTAAATCTTTGGTTTTAAGGTAGTGCTGTATTTTACGGTTATAAACCAGGAATACTAGTGTGGATCTTGAGTAGTTCTGAGAGACAGATTGTTTTTACACAGATGTATATTGAAGCTCATCAATACAGAGAGTAAGATTGGTTTGAAAACGTAGAAGTTAATATTTAGCTAGCATAGGTTCATGGCAGGGTATTTACATTGTTCATTGTCAGCGGTTTGGTTGGTTGTTATTCTGACTGTTAAAAGATGGAAAGCACCGGAGCAAGTGTTATGTGCCAAAAGAAATGTCGTTTGAGTACCTAAAAATAATGTATTGCAGTTTTTTAAATACTCCTCATGATCTGCTGCCTTTCTAGATCTGAAATAAAGGGGAAGTGACCTCCAAATGGTTCAGGAGCAATATGGGGGAAAAAAGGGCTTTTTATAGTGGCAAGACAGCCTGAATGAAAGTGGCACAGGCTGCTTTCCCGTTTTAGCTGCTCGTTTTGTACTGTGCTTTCTCCCAGGCTTGGTGTGAGGTGGGTAATTCCAAGTACTTTCCTGCTATTACACATTTTCAGTATTGCAGTAACTCAGCAAGACTTTTTTCATACAGCTGCATAGTGTGCAGTGTTGTGTTCTGAGATGTGATGGAAAGGATCATTTCAGCACAGGTATAGCGTTGCCCTCCACGGATTCACGTGGGGATGGGGATTAGTCTTCCCTGTCAGGAATATCATCTATCTCATTATGATTTTTTTACATTATTTGCTTCCTGGATGGTGGTTCTGCAGGGCTGAGGACTGTTGAATATTGATGCTCGTTTCACATGTTGTCTGTGGGGCAACTAGCGGGACTTTATTTAGAGTGAAGCATGTGATAATTGGGCATGTGTTAGCAGTTGTCTTACATGACTATTATGGTTATGTTCCAGCTCCTTTTCAACTTATGATGCTTGTCACATCTCTGTTTTACTGAGAGGAATTCTACCACAGTAATATGGTTATAATCTTCCCCCAGTTAAAAATAGGTAATATAATAATAACGAAGTATTTAAGTATTTCTTAAGTACTGACCTCAGCTACCTCATCCCAGAATGAATAGAAGCCTGCCCATCATTACAGGTCTGTCTCAGTCTTTGTCTCTTGCACTTTTCTCCACCAAAGCAGGTGGCTTTGTGTACTGTTGATGACATGAGTTTATCAACACACAAAAGAGATTTGTGTTAGCTTTCTCTAGTGTTATGCAGAGAATGCCTCTTTCTATTTGTTAAAGATACTTGATCTTGTCTTTTTTTGAAGACACCCAAAACCCAAAGGTTCTCACATCTCTCAGTAACCCTCTGTATGCAGACAACTACAGAAGTCTGTTAAAGACCAAATTGTCTCAGTAAGGATAACAGCTGGACATGCTTGCTTATATTGTTCTTTATAGTTATGAACGAGAAGTTAAATGAAGTCTCATTTCATTCTTTCTAACTTGGATCATGTGTGTGCAGTCACCCCAAAATATCTGTCATGGCTGAATTAGGACTGTTGGAATAAATGACTGCCAAGTATAGCATGGAAAGAGTTAACAGAAATTGTGGTTTTGCTATAAAGTGAGAATATCTTCCCTGCTGATGAAGGAGACGAGCCCTTAGGGTACAGGCTTGTGGAACTGCAAATACTGTTGATTAGGTCTGAGGGATCATAGGTGTCTGTGGAAGTGCTTTTATGTAAGAAGAAAAGACCTCGCACAGGTATTCTGTACAGACTCTTTTGTTTCTTGTCCTTGGTTTAAATCGCACTTCTCTCATCATAATTTAAAGCAGAAACTTTGTGACCTGACCTGTATGCATACAGATGCTATAAAGTGCAGTTACAAAGTTACCAGTTTAACCTTATGTCACCTGCAAACTGTACTGTTTTACTGAGGTTTGTGCTGCGCTTGCTGGTACTATTGCTGAGACGGACAACTTTACTTTCACGGTCAAATGGTTTGTGCCACACACAGGATGCTCTTCTGAGAATCAGAATGGGGCCGCTGTGAATTATGCAGGAAACCAGCAGTGCTGGATCCATTATAAACTCTTTGCTGCAATGTATAGAGTGGTGCCAGTGTAGAAAGGGAAGTAACCTAGAAAGCAAGCGCATGGATCGAGGTGTCTTCTTACCGAAGTTAGTTGCCTATGTTTGAGTCATGGTGGGCTGATGATGTGCTTATGTGCAGGGGATTCCAATTTTGCAGAGTAAAAGTTCCAAGTATGTTCTTCCCCAGCTGAAGGACTTTGCACTTTCCCTTGCTGAACTTCATAAGGTTCTTGTTGGACCATTTCTCCAGCTTGTTGAGGTCTCACCAAGTGGCAGCACAACCCTCAATGGTGTATTAGCCATTCCTCACAGTTAAATCTCATCAGCAGATTTGCTGAGGGTATGCTCAGGTCATTAATGAAGATGGTGAACAGGATTGGACCCATTGTTGATGCTTGGGGCATACTGCTAGTTACTGGCTTCTAGCTAGATTTTGTGCCACTGATCACAACCTTCTGAATTTGGGTGACCAGGCATTTTCAGTCCACCTCGCTGTCTGCTCATCTAGCTTATGCTTTGTCAGCTTCTCTATGAGTGTGTTATGGGAAAAGTGTCTAAAGCTTTCCTGAAATCCAGGTAGACAATATCCATTGCTCTCCCTTCATCTACTAGGCCAGTCATTTCATCACAGACATTTATCAAGTGGGTCAAGCATGGCTTCCTCTTGCTGAAGCCGTGCTGACTCTTCCTGATGATTTCCTTGTCCTTGTGTGCCTGGAAATGGTTCTCTGGATTAGTTGTTTGATCATCTTCCCAGGGATCTCAGACCAGCCTTGTGGTTGCTTAGGTCTTCCCTACTTCCCATGCCTCTGTTAGAGCCCCAGCCTCGGAACTGGTATTAGCACTTTGTGACCATTGATCATAGTAGCTGCTCTTGTGACTTATTTAGGGCTTAGAAGGGGCTTTTTCTTCCTTTGGTCTGGTTTTGGTGTGTTTTTGACAGGTTGACGTTCAGATGGACTTTTCCCAGTACAAGCTCCCTGCGCTGTCACTTAAACACGAATGTAGGAAGTAGAAGAGAAGGTATGAGGAAGGCAGAGCAGAATCAGCAGTTAAGCTGTTGTACAGCCACAACTTCACTTTATGTACAAGTCCAATCAGCTTTCCATGTGGTGGTTAGAGGTCACACACACCCTTCTATACTTGTCACAAGACATCAGATAGAGTTTATTTTGGCAAGGTATTTTTTGGTTGCTGTTTGGGTTTTTTAGTTTGTTTAGTGTTTAATTTAAGCTTAGTGTTGCAGTAGGCAGCGGTTATTTCTGAAGGACAGTGTCTCAGCAGCAAGTAATTTTAAGTTATGCCTATGTTGTGATAGACAGTCTTGAAAAACACCCAAACTCATGTCCAAAACGTCCCAGCTTGAATACTGCAGAGCTGTCACTTTGCTAAATTGCTGTGCTCTCCATGTGGAGGTATCCAGTTTGCTGTAGTCAAGACTACAGCTTGTCTCCATAGAACATGAGTGTATTGCTTCTATATTCTGTCACCTTCACAGCCTTCTGATTTAATTAGGAATTGCCTTCCTAGCTTTTGGAAAGCTGCACGAATTTGTTCGTCGCTCTTTCTCACCTTCATTATATCTACTTGCCCATCCAGACCTGGGGGTCTGCTCCTTCCCTACACTCCCCAGTTCCTCTACAAACTACCACCTTTATGTTTACAATGCCTGCTTTTTTCCCCAGCTTTCATTTCTTGTTTCTGTCTCAGTCTCTCACTTGATTGAATTACAGCCTTCTTTCCTCAACTCCTTTGTTGGTAACAGTTTCTGAACCCTACCACCTTCTGCACTGGATCTTACATAACTGTTTATCCTTTTCCCTTTTCTGACTGCAGCCGTCTTCTTTCCTCGTTTTTTGTCATTCAGTGGCCTTCTCTCTGTGGACTAGTCTTGTAAGCCTGTCTTCCTTTTGTCCCCATTTCTTTTCTCCCACCTAGGCTTCTAATGCTTTTACCTTTTTTCTTTTAGTTTCCCTAAAATCTGTATTTTTCTTTTCTTTCTGCTTGGAAAATATATCCTTGCCTTTTGAGACAGAGCAGTACAAACAGTTTATAATATGCTCTGTGCATTTTTGTTTCTTCTGTAAAAAAGCTTGTTCAGACTGGGATCATTCATAAATATCATTTGGACGCGTTGTGTCAACAGATTTCAGCTGTGGGAGGCTCACGAGACTTTCTTTGTGATTAATGACATACATTGCGTGCCGATGTTTGTTTCTTTGCTAAGATTACAGAAACTTTGTCTAACATCTTCCTAGAAAACTGGTTTGCTCGCTTTTCTTGTCTCCCCCCCTCCTCCCTGCACCTACCTTTAGGAAATACAGCAAAACCATTGCTGAAACCAGTATGTAATCTCTGAACAGCAGCAGCAAGAGTAAACAGAGACTAAGCTTTGGTCTTTTTTCTAAGTACGATCTGCCTGCTAATGCAATAGGAAGAAATCACCTTCAAGAACAAAATTACAGTTTTATACTAGAATTCAGGAACCTGCATAGAGGAAAGTTGTCTAAATCATAACAAAAGCTGCTTTTACTCTCATCACCCTTTATCAAAGCAGAAGGCTTTTGTCTTTTCTTGTCAGTCCAGCATTTTCTTGTGAGAAACTGAGATTTCATAGAGGCAAAAAATGCTTTAATAAGAGAGAAATTGTGGTACAAACTAAGAGTACATGAGGTACATAGTTTATAATGAAAAATGATGTCCCATTATTTCAAGGAAGTTCTTGTATTATCCTTAGCTACTTGGGAGCTCTGTCCATGCAATTATAGTTAGCAGTACCTCTAAGTCTAAGCAGTGTCTTCTAAGGCATGTAAATAATATTATATTCTCTCCAATATCTCTGCATAAAAGGCAGTGATTTTTTTTTCAGTATTTTCACTAACTTTTTATATTCAATTTCAGTAAATAATTGCTGATTTATCAATAATGGCAACAGAATTTTCTTGGAAGTATTCTTGTTTATGGCATGAAATGAGTGCAGTGTAGTTACAGTAAACACAGTCTTTAATTTAGCCTGAGATAATATTGCGTTTAAAATTAGCAGACCAGAATATTCCAGAATGTTTAATGTATAAATTATAAAACTGCTGTGCTGTGCAGATATGTCATAGGGGTTTTTTTTAGTTATAAATCCTGCTTTTTTTTAATACGTTTTTTTAATTCCTGACAAAATGAAATTAAACTATCGGATAATGTATTTTTGGGCTGTTATGGGGGGTAAATTATTATTTGTATGACAGAGCTATTAGTCTTAGCACTTGTAATTTTGGTATGTGAAATAACGGGGTTGGTGCCATTAAAGATAATGTGTATATTTACCTTCCCCCTCCCACCCCTCCAAACTCAATTGGTTTTGGCTGTTGCATCACAGAGGTTTATCAGTAAAGAGTTTTTTCATTATTGTTTCAAAAAAATGGAATTCTGTGTGTTACGGTTATCGGCTTCCTACGTTCTCCGTCTCATTTTCTGCTATGATAAGCTGTAAGTGGCATATGGAATTCAAGCTGTAGTTCTCATTTCCCAAAACATTGCCAATTAGGATGTTGGCTCTGGGACATGTGAATATGAAACAACTATGAAATGCACTTTTGAACTTCATTGCGTATCAGTAAATCTGTATTACTAGCTGCATTTCATGGGTTATAAATCAGGAGCGATACTGATTTTTCCTTTTTTTTTTTTCCTGTTTCCTGTGGCTTGAAGCACATTCCAAGTATTTTCATGTGACAGGTTTCTGACTAAGTCCCATCCATCTTGTAGGAGAGAGCTCTGATTCCGTCAATGGTGAGGATTCGTGACAGCTTAGGTTCTTTGTTAGAAATGTGAGGGCTTTGCATTTCACTCTCACAACATGCTGAGGTGGACGCTAGGAAGCCGGTAACTAAGATCTGAAAGACAGTTACCTACATATGGTAACTTTCCTTATCAAGTATATTCAAATGTGATTTTTATCTTCTGGTTTATGGGACTTCAAACACTTGCATAGGAAGTCTGTGATGGTCTTACCTCTGTCCCAAGATTGAGTCTTCTTTATCAGAAGCATAAATAATTGGAGACAGTTACTGACCTTTGGGCAGGAAAAGCCCAGGGGGGTGAGATAGTGCGAAGGTTAGGCTGTCTCATCCTTTGAGTTGTGATTCACCCGTTAATGTTGAGGTCATTGTCAGGACAATATGGAAAACCATATGGCTCCTACTGCAGGGCTACCTTGTTGGCAAATAGAGGGTCTCATTGTATTCTGGTTTTACAGCAACTTTAACCTCTGGAGCCACAATTCAGCAAAATAAATAAAATGGTGAAATCCTTGTCTGATTCCCCCTCTGCTCTCCGTGTGGAGAACCAAGTCAAACACACTCACATTTATCGATACATGTTCCCAGCAGGGCTTTCATTTATGTTTAGTACTGTGGTTTGGGGGGGGGGAAACCGTTTCC
>JAOSLQ010065024.1:0-16701 GCA_025629905.1 Lorius lory | reverse complement strand
ATTGTGCAACTCTGCTTAGCTGAGGAGTATCAAAAAACGAGCATTGCCATCTGAACTAGCTAAAACCAAAGCAACCCAAATACCTCTAAATGACAGTAATTACACTGAGCAGCCTTTTATGGAATTGGCTGTGGGCTCCGTCACAGACGTTTGAGTTTTCCAATTAAATCGGTCTCTCATAGGAAGTTATGTAGCATTAACTATGCTTCACTCACATAAATTAAACTTTCCCATTGCTAGATTAGTTCTTCATTTAGGTTGTGCCAAGGAGTTGAAGAAAGTTTCAACAGAATCAGGGTCTTATAGAACGAAAGCCCTTGCCTTTCACTGTCTGCTGTGCAGCATTACTTCCAGTGTTGTGATCTTAAAAGAGGTTATCATGTTGGAGGATACAGATCCTATAGCTTGTCTCAGAATCTGTGAAGCTGCTTGTAAAGTGGTCCAACTTTTTGGATTTGCAGACCCTCTTCAGTTAGTGGAAGATGACTACATTCAGCAGTAATCTGCCATACAGTTACTTTGGCAACAGTGTAATGGTCTTGCCAACATCAAGTGTGACAGAAAGCTGGAAACAGGGATACGAATCGTAGAGCATGTCCATAGGCCAGCTCCGTTGTGTTTGCATTCTTTGCTGCATTGTATTCACCTTCCACTCAACACTAAGCCTCCTTGTGGGAAGTAAAGTTGTCCTGTGCATGCATAGAGGAGTTGCTGTTGGGAATAAGTATCAGTTTCTGGATGGCTGGTACTGTCTGACTGTTTCCTGGAGTGATCCAGCACTTTCTATGGAATGAATAATGAGCTACTCACCACCCCGGAAGCTTGGGCTATGTCCCATCTTCCTACCTCAACACACTGTGCTTGTCAATCGCTCTTTATTCATGGTCTGTGAAAACACTGGTTGAAGGCTACATTGGTCTCAGAGCAGCTGGCATAAAGATGCCTGGTATTTATTTTTAAATATTTTGTTCCTGTTCAGTTTTGCACTTAGGAAGCAAATATTGTTTGGATTAAAGAAAAAAAGCAATGTCAAATCTGCTCAGAGCTCTACATCCATCTTCGGTTTAATCATCTAAGAACAAACCAGATTTTCTGTTGGGAAGTAGTTTTATATGTATTTGTGTTACTTGTCCTTGTGCAGTAGTGCTGCCAATTATATTTATTAGCTCTAAATATTAAACAGCTGGCAGGATTCCATTGTATATAAATAAGACATTTGAGACCTGGACGAATGCCATTTTTAATACAGCCAGCTGGTGCTTTTTACAGTTACATTCAGCACAACACTACTGAATTTCACTCTACGTTCAGTGCTGGGTTAATGACAATAGGAGAACATGGGGTGGCTTGGGATTTCTGTAGGAAATGCCACTGTGCAAAAATGCATTGTTTTGAAAGATTGACTGTACCAAAGAAATGCTATATTATGCACCTGTTATGTGCATTTTGATGTAAGTACTTTTGTGTTTGTGTGCTTTGATGGCAAATCCAAAGCGGCAAATTGCAGAGGCTTTTCAAAGGTGAATTTTTAAGTGTCCCTGCGCCACAAATGTTTCACTTTCTCTATTGCAGTGATGTTTTCTCATTTAAGTAATGGTTTCCTGCTTTAAATTCCTGCTTGCTGCTGCTTCTGAACCCATTTGCTGATATTTTTGATGTTTTTTGTAAAGGCATGATCCACTCTCTGTTAGAATCCAAGTAATAACTAAAATAGTAACAAATATATCTTCCCACTATTAATTTGTTCCTATTCTACTTGTTGGGAAACAGGCATAAATGTGAACTAGGAGTATCTTCAGATTTACCTAACTAGCAGGTAGTTTGAAGAACTGGCTTCTTTCCATTCTTGTCTGACTGCCATGATCATTTCTTTGTAGAGGTTTGCCATCAGTACTTGTCTTGGTACATCCAGAGGTACATCCAGAGGTAGAGCTTTAGGTGAAGCAGAGGGTAATGCTGGAGGACCTGCTGCTTTTTATTCATATTAAATATTAACAGGAGCTTATTGTTATGAGCCATTTAGCTGAAAGTATAATGTCTAACATGTGAAATAATTTCTAGTTTTAAATACTGAATACACAGTTTTTCACCAGATTACCATGCCCACAGCCTTGGGTGAATTCCTACATGGATAAAATTCTGCTTGCTGAGGTACCCATTGTACTAAGCAGCTGCTTCTTTCCATCTCTGAAGCAGCTACACTTAAAGGCTGAATCTTTGCTAGTTTGTACGATGCTTGTGGATGAAAGGTGTTTACATGTGAGTGGTCATTTGGTACAGATTTCCACCATGGAGACTGTCACGTTGAGAGCTTCCCAGCAAATCTGCTTAACCTGTGAGATAAATAAGAGTGAAATCTGTTTCTCAAGGAGACATCCAGCCTACAGAAAAATAAAGCTGTAAATGCTTTGCTTGTCCAAGCTCTCCATGGGCCTTTGAATGCTGGATTCAGATGTCTGTTAGAAAGTCAGATGTTTTCCTCATTGTAGTGACCTTTTTACCTCACTGTGATTTTAGAGGGTTTTGCTTGCAGAAGGGTGAGAATCAGCTGACCTTACAAGTTTCATGATGACATAATCAGCTCTCTAGGAATTGGAGATGGAGAAAATGATGGCTTTACTTTATCTTTCTGCACTTTGGTTCAATTATTAGCCTAGTACTCCCATGATAAGGTGTGTACTCTTGTTTTCTCAAATATAGTGTGTCTGTGTGTGCTTAGTACCTATAACATAGTTGCACTTATGCTTTTATTCCTATTTATTGTAGTATTTACATTATTTTACTTCCCAGATGAAAGCTGTTTAAAACCTAAGAGCTATTAGTGCATCAACACTTCTGGTGGGTTTGTTTTGAGAGAGTGAAAGGGTCAAGGTTTATGTTAAGTTATGTATATATTTATTGTGTCTTGATGCAGTGAAGTTTAATTACTTTGAAAGATATTCAGATTACTTTCACAGAATGTATGGTGCTGTAGGTAGCAGTGGATGATGCAGCCATAGTAGGAAGAAAGAGGAGGTTCTTGTCCTTGGCATCTTCTTCCAAGTCTGGTCTTACCCTTCTGACCAGGCTATGGTTCTATGGTCACGTCATGGAACATGGTTTCTTTTCAGTCCCCTGTCAGGTCATGTGACAGAAAATGCATGTTCTTATGGGGAGGATAAAGATAAGGGTGGGCTTGCTTTTCTTAAAAATAAAAACAATTAAAAAAATAAAAATGGAAAGAAAAATCAAAAATTCACTATTCATAATTTTTTGGAGAAAAATAGTCTCACCATTTTAATTTTGCTTATAGTGAAAGAAAAAATGTGAAGAAACACAACAGGCAAAAAGGTTATGTAAGAATTTCCCATTAGATTTGGTTGTTTTGGATTATTTCGAGCTGTGCCTTGTATGGAAAAATGCTGTATCTTGGGTTTTGTTGGCCTAATTTAGTGTCTGGATACACTCAATGAGTTTCTCATTTCACCTATCATCAGACAAGAAATTAAGATTATCTTCACTGTAATTCTCAAACTGTTTGCTTAGTTATAAACAAACCCCAACTTTTAGGTTCAGGCTACAAATAGAGTCTCCTGAATGCAATGATATGCAGTCAAGTGTGTTTTGTCTGCTGCCACACAAGCAAAGGCTTCAGTGGGTACCTGGGCAGAAAACAAAGAACACCACAGTGGTGGTACCAAGTGGGTCTTAAAGTGACTATTGCTGTGTGTAATTGTATACTAGTATATCCTCCTTTCAAACTTACCCTTTCCACAATATGCTTATTTTCTGTCACAGTAGAGCCTTTTTTATGTAGCAGTTAGGACTGCTTGATGTAAACTCACAGACTAGTAAAACGTTATTAGGACAAAGTGCACCAAAGTCTGTGTCTTAGAAGGGTTTATGTGATGGCAATGATAATTTAACTGTTTGTGTAACTTAATTGGAAAACTCTTTCATTTGCAACTTAGAAAAAGCTAAAAATTGGAACTGGGGAGAGACCCATTGCCAGCAGGCAATTTCATTGACTTCTGAAAGCCAGACATTTCCATGGTGCTTCATGAATTCCTTGAATTCCCAAAGTGGATGGTTTTCTGTCCTCTGTTATCAGCTGACTGGTATTTGTGGACCTTGCATTAGCATCTTTGGTGCCGTTGTGGGAAAAGTGTTTTCGTATTGATGAGTTGGTCGGGATTGCACTCTTCTATGATATGTTCATTACACTGGTTTTGCTAATAACAAGCTTCAGAGCTCTTGCATCCTGTTACAGTTTAGTTAAACTTTTACATAGTGGGAAGGTTCCATTTTTCATGTAGATTTGAATTATTTTATTTCTAGTCTCAAGCTGTCCTAAAATGTGTGCTAATTTATTTTGGCTGCTTGATTTCCTCACTCCTCCTCAGAATTTTGGCTGTTGTTTGTAAGAAGTCTGTCCTTGAATACAATTTTACTTTCGAGTAAGTGAAAAAGTTCTTTTTCTCTGTGTATTGGCTAGGAAGTTGAGAAGAATACATTAGAATCATGTTCAACATATGTGAAAGCTTGATTCTCTTACTGATCTGAATTTGGATGTATTTAATGCTATAGTAAAAAAGTCAACAGAAGATCTGACTACTATAAAAAAGGAGGCATCAAAGTTATTCATCTCATCTCAAATCCTGCAACCTGTTTCCTGCATGTGTGCTTCAACATGAGGGAAATATTTGATAGCGTGCGATAGGAAGTGTTAGACTGAAATATATATATATATGTTTAATTATTATATCATTTCCTATTATGATACTGAAAGATTTTTAGCGCAAAATCTTCTTAAGCAAAAAACCAATAAAACAACAAAAAGCAAACCAACAAACTTCCCCCCTTACCCCCCCAAAATGTTATCTAGATAAGTGGTGAATATTCCCACGCCTTAGGCTTTCCATCTTGGCCTGTTATGTTGCTATGGTGTAAGGTTAAGTGAGATGTTTTATACTTGGCGTGAATTCTGTTTTCAGTTAATAAAGGTGACAAGCACAGAATTGTCAGAAAATTGTTGATCTTTTGCATTCTAAAGGTACAAATGTCTCTGATGGTTTTGTCTTTTTGTTGTGGTTTCCCTTTGCCCAGTGTTATTTGCTCAGTTTTAGTCCTTTCTGGCAGTCTTGCTTATCACAATGCGTTTTCCTTAAGAGATGGGGGTTTCTGCCAACCTTTTAACTCATGTTAATAGCAAGTGTCCCTTGAGAGAAGGATCAAGGATGCTTAGGCAAGTGTCAGGTAGACACCAAAAAGTAAATGAAGGCTTTATATCAGTGGGGACTAATTTTCCAGTCTTAAGAAAAATAGCAGAGAGCATTGTGTAATGGTGAAGGATGCTTACCTATTACAGCAACAAATATACAAAATTTGGCTTAATATCAACTTGGCAAGGTTGTCATTGTAGCTGAATTTCTTTGGTTATGTGCTTGTTGGTAGCACTTCCATTTTCCAATATAAGAAAATTTATGTTTATACATTTCTGGCACAAAGAAATATAACTCTGAAAAGAATAATCAAATAAAAAGTCAAATACTTATATAATGTCAATCTCTTGCTTCAAATGGAATGAACTTTTCACCAAGAATGTTTACTTTATGCTTGTGCTCAGGACTTCTACTGAGCTGCCAGCTGTAACTTTTTGCCCTTTTTTTAAATCGTTAATTTCATTTAAAATTACTTGCTGAGGAAAATACTAATTGTAATTGCTATTAGGATAACATAGAGTAATGTCTCAAATGCATGCAGATTGATCATCTCAGCACTTATAGGAACTGAAAATATATTGTGGCGTTTTGGACTACTTCAGCATCTTTGAAGTGCTTCCTAAAACCTTCATGTGCCTAACTTGAAGCTCATAATAGAATATTTTGATTTGCTGCTTGCAAATGTGGATGTGTAGGTTTTTTAGTGCATAGTGTCTGCACTAATCTTAGCTGTTTAAAATACCATGCTTGGCCTGTCTGTGAAGCCATTGCCACCTTCGTGGCGTTATCTCTGGAGAAACTGGAAACTACCCCTAAATAGCTGTTAAACTTGGAAGTGATTTTTAGCAGTTTCACAGAGGAGCAGAGGTCTCCAAAGGCTTAAGGTCCCTGCATGATTTATGAAAATAAGCCATAGAAGGAGAGAAAGAGAGGGAGAGAGTGCATTCATGTTCCCAATGAAGAAGAGACTTTTTTTGTGTTCACCTTCCTTTAAACATCAATGTTGGAGACCAAGCATGAGACACAGATTTATAGGAAACTGGCTTCATTCATTCTGTTGCTCATGGGGGGGCTTGGTGGTTACTTCTTTTTATTGAGATTGCCTGGCAACCAAAGGGAGGGAAAAAGAGGAAGAGAAGAAAAGGTTATTGACCGGTTGGTGTTCTGTCAGTCAAACGCTGAAAAGTTGCATGTATTGACTATCTGAAATGTGAGTTCCTGTCATATAATGATCTTTTTGTTTGGAAGGGAGTTGCAGAAAGTGCCCTGAATGCTAAGAGCCAGTGTATGAGAACAGGGTAATTTTTCAGTATTAGGACAAACCCTGATTTTCAGGTAGAACTTGAATGGTGGTTCTGTAGAGGCTTATGTGAACCCCTCACAGAGGGTGAAAAGCAATTTCAGTGACAACAACAACAAAATCACTTTTTAAAGTTAGCTCAGAAGTAAGCTATGATTGGACTGCTCTGCTTGGCGAGGGTGAAGATGAGACATCCTAGTGCATGAAGATGTTTCCATGTGGTTTCTAAGTCATTTCACTCCGTATTTTTCCTCTGATTCTTCAGCACTGTATTCTCAGTCTGTGTTCTGGGACACGCAGTGATTCTGTAGTATTAAGTTGCATCCTATGTATCTGCTATTAGAATTGCTAATTTACGTTAAAGGACAGTTGGACATTACTTGAATTGTTGCTCATACCCAATTGTACCAAATAGCTTATATTAGATTTGTTAGTGGGAGATAAAAGTGTACATAAATGTTGTTAAACTATTGCCTGAAGTTCTCCATGGAGTCTTGGAGTTAGCTGCCCGGGTTCCAGTGGTATCTTGAAGGACCATAAAACTGTTTTTTTAGGAGGACTTTTATAGTTTAGGAGTTTTAGAGCAATGTGACACCGCAAGAGAAAGTGGAGGGTTTCTGAATCATGCGTATGTGCTGTATTGTAAATCACAAAATACCCTTTAATTTCTTAATATCAACTCCAGATTTTTATTTTCATTTTTTTATTTGAAGGATAAAAAGCCACACAATTGAAGTGCACCGCAGGAAGGATGAAAGAATTGTGGAGATAAATCATGTTCTAGATTCCCACATTGCAAGGGGGAACCATGCCGTGAGATGGCTCATGACATTCTAGGAAATGATATTCACTTGGTGAATATTCACTTCTTTACATGCCCTTTTGTAAAGAAAATGGAGTTAAAAACCCAAAGCCGTAAGTTTGGTGCACACTGCTAGATCTGTTCTGGAAGAGAAAATCCTTTATGTCCCAACTTTTCCAGTCAGTATGACAGGAGCGTATGAGTTACACCCTCTCCCTGGGGATCTCGGAGGTTTTTCTCTACCACTGAAAGCCCTCTCTTGTTTCCTGCCATTAACAGTATGCAAAGGAGATTTGAAAAATGAAAAGCAAACAAAAGAACACTCTCCAAAGCCAAATGACGTGCTGAGAAGGGAGTAGTGCTATGGCACTTCTTCATGTTTCAGAAGTGTAGAAGGTGCCTGAGGCATTAGAATCGCATAATGTATTGGGTAATGTGAATTCACAAGTGGTGGTCGCAACTATGTTCCTTCCATCCCTCTTGATGATAGGAACAAACCCGGCACCCTCATGTCCCAGCCTCACATTTCCAGCTCTCCCACCTTGCTGTCATAAAATCCCTGACGCAACGTTATAAATCTTTTCAGTAAAAAATACTTGGATTTGTCAGCCTTATTGAACTGCCTGGGAGACATTCTCATCCCTTCGTTCTTCCAGCATTTAGATCCTGGTTGGTAATTTCTAGTCTAACCATAGCCAGGAGTGATAAGTATTCTGTAGCTGCCCAGTACTGAAAGAAAGAAATGCCAGTTGGGGCACTTAGGAAGGATAATGCCCCATGGACCAGAGTTACTCAAGTAATTGTAATCAAGGTGAGAATTAAGTTTGAGTCCCACCAGTGTCTGATTTATGCAGTATAAGCATCTCAACAGGTTTTCCTTGAAGTTCTCAGCCTGACTCCCACCTCAGTATTGGATAGGGTCATTTCCTTCCTTCTTGGCTCAGGTAACCTTCTCTAGGTCTTACCAAACTTCTCTAGGTCATACCAACTCCTGTGCACACATTTTCTGCAGCATTTCATTACTTTCACAGCTGTGTAGTCTTGTCTGACAGCTTTTCCTTTGTCTTTCTGCTTATTCCTATGATACCTTCTGCTTTATCTTTCCCATCTATCTGGAGGACAAAACCTTTCACTGTTCTTATTTTCCTCTTAGCAAACCTTCAATAGGATTTTGTATGGGAAAATGCAGTGTCCTCAGAAATAGTTTTTCTGAGTTCTGGGTGGGTTTCCAAGGCAACTGAGTTTGGGTGACCCTACTTTCTTGATGGATGCTTTCTTGGCCACTGCGTTATATTCTTGCTCCTGCAGAAATGCTACTGGTTGCATGACGTACTGTTTAGGAGAATTGATTCAGTAGAAATTAGCCTCCTACGCCATGCTAGTTTTCCATGGGATGGGAATAGTTCTTGGAAGCTGAAGGTGGGAGGAAGGGAAGCTGAAAGTGCACTAGCATAAGGAAGCAGCAGCAATTGGACTCAATGCACAAGGTGAAAAGAAGCATGTCCCTTTCACCTGTCTGTTTGGCCTATGTAAAGTAAATATCTGCCTTGTAGCTGAAATTTTCTTTCCATGCATCTCATATCATTGTTGCATTATTCTCTTTGCATTTCATTGTCTCATTTCCGTTTTGGCTGAATTCTTCTTCATGACTTCTCAGTCTCCTGTTATTTATTATAGCTACCTGCCTTTTGACCTGTTCAGCTAGGCTTTTGCATACTAAAAATGCTGTACTTTATGCATCCTAAGATACGAAGACTCATTTTAATTATAACATAGTAACTCTGAACTTCTCTTTTAGTTGATTTATCCCCACCTTCCAGCAGGTCATAATTTTCCTTATGTGTTTAAAGTATCTTAGATACACAGTAATGAGAAGAATAATTAGAAATAAAAAGTATCTAAGGATACTTTAAAAAGAAGTATCTCTTTTGTTCCCTATGGTAAGGGCACCTTCTCCGTAGCTTTTGTGGTAAGAAAGATCTATGTCTTCTATTATAAAGGATATCATAGATTTTTTTTTTCTGCTTTTCTCTAACATTTGGAAATAGGATTTATCCCATACTTACTTCTGTTTATATATCTCTTCCTTTACTTTTGATCTCCTACCTTGTTGTTCTGTTACTGCAGCTAGCTGTTTGGTAATATAGGTCAGAATGATGCCTGTACCAAGTAAAACTGCGCTGAATACTGTAATACTGAATAAGCTGCTTGGTGATGCCACACAAGGGGTTTGCTTCCCATTGCCACTTATCCTCTTAATAGCCAGCATGTTTTTGTGACAGTACCTCTCTGTAAAGCTAATGTATTGCACTGGGATTGTGTGACAAGGTTTTAATAACGGGGGGGCTAAAGGGGTGGCTTCTTTTCAGAAGCTGCCAGAAGCTTCCCCTGTGCCTGACAGAGCCAATACCAGCCAGCTCAAAGATGGACCTGGCTGAGCCCATCAGCGATGGTGGTGTGGGACTGGTGTGCTTCCAATCAGCAATGCCTCAGCATTAAATGGTAGCTTTGAAATTTTGATGTTTGTGTAAGTGGGCTAGCATGGATTACAGTTGTTTCCAAGAAATTTTGTCTTAATTGTAAATTAATGAAGTGATAATTACATGTTGCAACCTCAAGGTGAAGAACATAGCAGCGGTGCTACCTTTAGCGTGGTATTTGTGCATCCATATTCAACTCTGTGTAAGCATCTTGGATAAGAAACTTCTGGGAGAAACATTGCAATGAAACTTGTTCAGAAAAATAACATCTGCCATGGAGATGCTTTAAATTCTGCAAGTTTTGTTTCTGTCTCCCACTGGACATCTGAAATCTGTTGAGCTGATTAGAAATGATATGGAAGAGATAATAAGTAGATCACTTCCAAATCAGTGTGAGCTGCTTTAAATGTCCATAAAATGATGTTCCATTATGTAATCTTATCTAATTTCATCCAGTTGTTGTAACTGAATATTTTTGTTCAGGTAATACCTGTAGTTAAATAGGTATATCCAGCTTCATGGGAGGCAATTCCAGCATCTGAATGGCTTTTTGCAACAGCATTAAATTGTTGGCTCAGGAGCCATGCTTGTACAAGGACATCTGTCAGAAGAGAGTCCTCCACTCAGTTGTGGGAACTTGGCAGAGGCTGGGAGGCAGCGTCCAGCTGCTTCTTTTGCAAGCAAGAGTTTGTCCTTGTTTGATGGGCTTCAAGCTCTCAAGTGGCTATGAGTTCTAAGAGTCGTATCTTTGACTCAGAACATCCCTGTACTGCTAGCTCTCTTTGGCAGTGTGTAGCATATTATGGCTTGCTGCAGCATTTCAGCTGCTGTACACACATCCAAGATCGTGTTTTTAACTCTGTTGAACTAGTCAGGAAGAGATAAGACTTGTGTATAGTCAGATCTGTAAAGTGAACTAAAATAAACGTTGTTTCAATTAAAGGAAGAGTATTTATACTGCTTTTTATCTGCTGGTTTAATAACATGATTTAAAATCACATCTTCAGTGGTTTGTGGACAATTTCATTGTGCAGACCAGCTCTTAGTCATATCAAACTTCCTAAAGCCGGTTGAGACTGAGAACTCTCAGATGCTACTCTGATGCGTTGTTTTCCCTTTCTTTGTGTGTGTGTGTGTCTTCAATACATGTGTTGTAAAATCAGGAAACTGTAGAGACAGTTTACACTTCTGTGCCTCAGTTTCTTTGTCAGTATAGTGGAAATAGTACACCAAGGTCCTGTATCAAATGGCACATAGGTAAAATGAATAATTGTTAGGCTGAGATCTTGAATATAATACTGATGTGATCTGATTTTTGAGGGAAGGTGTTTTTCTGGTAGAAATTCTTCTTTGTCTCCCTCCCCCCAAAGTGGCAGTGATTTTTTCATGGCATACTTCATTTTGTCTATCTTGCATCTCTAGTTTCTGTAGCATGTAACCGCTCTGTTTGAAGCTCTACTACTGCTCCTCAGCTGCTCTGCATCTGGTTGCATGGGGCAGCATTTGTGGTCTTTTGTAGAGGCTGTGTACATGGGTGATAGCGGAGCAAGGATTTCTTTAGCTGCTGTGCTACTATATGTCTGTTAGTATGTGCTTCATTATCATGATAGGAACTTTGCCTCTTTTGTTTGTGTAATTAACTTTGAAGTGTAGAACAGAAGATCATAAGGCTCAGGTGGATTTTACCAAGGTACGTAAATGCCTGATGGCAGGATATAGAGAATATGGAGCTAGACTCTTCAGTGCCCAGTGAAAGGCCGAGAGGCAATGGATACTACCATAAATACAGGAAATTCTATTTAAACGTAAGGATAAATGTTTTTACTCTGAGTACAAACACTGGCACAGCTGCCCAGGGAGATTGTGAAGTCTCCATCCTTGGAGATATTCAAAAGCTAGACTGGACAGGATCCTGAGCAATCTGCTGTGGCTGATGCTGCATGAATAGGGTGGTGGGCTAGAAGATCTGGAAGGGTTTCTTTCAACTTTGGTAGTATTGTGAGTCCATAAAGGCATTATTTGTTGCTCTAAGTTCTAGCACTTTAGTGGTGAGGCATCTCAGTTTGTGTTTTAAGACTCGGAAAATAGAACAGCTGCAGCTTTTGTGTGCATAAAAGCTGAAGAATGATGACCCTAAAAACCAAAACCATTTTGGTCCTAGTTATCCGTTCAGGGGAAAAAGTGAAGAAAGATGCACCTCAAGTCACTTAGTTTTGTATGGTACATGGCTAACAGTAAATAGTTACTTTAAGCATCCCTATAGGATTTCTTTTTTCGTGTGATTGGGAAATATTCCTCTCTGGTAAGAGTGACTTCAGATATCAGATAGGACTGGTACATGACTAATTCACAAAAAGGAAACCCATTCCTTCCTTGTATGGGTCAAGTAAGTTTATCAGCTTATGACTGATGTAAAAACAACTGATGAGTATGTATACTTTAAAAAACCATTCTAGCATCATAGCCTATGTGGTCCACAGAAGAATTAGGTAACCAAGATACGGTAAGTTGGTGGTAATTTTTATTAACTCTGCCAACTGGGCTAAGCTTGACTGTTTGTCCAAAGGACATATAACCAAGGCAAAATCATGAATGTCATGCATTGAATGAATTTAAAGCTAACCTTTTATTATGGCTATATGAAATTTCAGTGGGAGCCATTGGCTTTATGCTTGTAAGATTTAAAATTTTGTTTAATCTTTGAAATACAACTTGATTCTAACAGTGAAAATGTGATGTTGTCCTAGTAAACCTCTTTGACATGAGTGTGGTTGTAAAGACATGTTGGCATCACGATTGAAAGGACAGCATTGCATGTAATTTAAGAAAGCATGGGGTTTTAGTAATGCAAAGCAGCTGTAGCTTCTCTTTCATGCCACCTTGAAATAACTTGGTAAAGATTGACTTCTTAATGGTGAATTCTGTCTTCATTTAATATGTTTGTATGTTTAATAGGAAAAAAAGAAGTGCAAGCTCTCCCAGGCTTTGGCTATTTTATAGGGATTCCAAGCAAAGTATTTTTTGCTTTTTCACAGCTTTTGATTCTAAATGTGATTTTTTTTTTTTTTTAATTTTTTTTTAATGGTATAATCATTTTGGTCTTAAAATATTTCATTTTTTCTCTGTTTTCCTTTTTTTTGTCTTGTTCCAGTGGGAAGAGATTAGTGGTGTTGATGAGCATTATACTCCAATCAGAACTTACCAGGTGTGCAATGTTATGGATCACAGTCAAAACAATTGGCTGCGAACAAACTGGATTCCACGCAATTCAGCTCAGAAGATATACGTGGAGCTCAAGTTTACCTTGCGGGACTGTAATAGTATCCCCCTAGTTCTGGGCACTTGCAAAGAGACTTTCAATCTGTATTATATGGAGTCTGATGATGACCATTCGGTAAAGTTCAGAGAGCATCAGTTTACAAAGATCGACACCATTGCAGCTGATGAGAGCTTCACCCAAATGGATCTTGGGGACCGAATTCTAAAGCTGAATACAGAAGTCCGTGAGGTGGGGCCTGTCAGCAGGAAAGGCTTTTACTTGGCTTTTCAAGATGTAGGTGCGTGCGTTGCCTTAGTCTCAGTGCGAGTGTACTTCAAAAAGTGCCCTTTCACTGTCAAGAACCTCGCCATGTTTCCAGATACAGTACCCATGGACTCCCAGTCACTGGTGGAGGTGCGGGGTTCTTGTGTCAATCATTCCAAGGAGGAAGAGCCGCCCAAGATGT
This sequence comes from Lorius lory, assembly GCA_025629905.1. Classification (NCBI taxonomy): domain Eukaryota; kingdom Metazoa; phylum Chordata; class Aves; order Psittaciformes; family Psittaculidae; genus Lorius; species Lorius lory. Next base: position 3,193 of record JAOSLQ010065024.1, on the reverse strand, counting down.
ATTGCAGTACAGAAGGAGAATGGCTAGTGCCCATAGGGAAGTGCTTGTGTAATGCTGGCTATGAAGAAAGAGGCTTTGCGTGCCAAGGTAACAATGCCCTCCGTATTCATAGTTCAATTATTAACAGGGGTTTCACTTTATGTCCCTACTCTGTGTATTGGGTCATGTTAATTTTCTCCAAATTCTTGGCAGAATTTAGTTCCTAAAATTGCCATGAAAATGGGGTTTATTTAAATCTGTGTAAATAATGTAATTTGATAAAGGTCAAACAGCTGCTTTTTAGTTCATATGGTGCGTAGCACATCTAATCTCTCTTACCAGTCTTGGACTTCGTTTCAGTAGACTGCAGTTTTCTCAAATGCATTGTTTGTGTCCGAATATTTGATTTTTTTTGTGTGGATTTTTTTCCTTGAACTTTGGGGCTTGATGTATAGTTTTTGCTACTGAGCTGTGTTGATTAATTGGGATCGATCGCAAAAAAACCCAGGTAACATGGTTTCAGGTAGCATAGTTCCTAAATGCGGATACATTTGGAAAATGAATATTTGAACTTCAAAATTCCATTTGCATGAATACTCCGAATAATTTTCCCCAAACTTTTGGTTTCTGTGAACTGTGGTTATGTGAATGCTCCCAAGAACGAGACTACGCCAGGGATTTTGAGTTTTCCCAGAGATGGTCTTTTAAATGTTAGAGAAATGCATTTTATATTTCCCTGATTTTAATATCAACTGAAATTATGGGGGTCTACATTTTGCTGTATTAGAAAAGTACATTTTGAAGTTTTGTGCTAGTTGCATCTTAAACCCCTTGTCACAGAGTGCCTCAAAGGGTGCTGGCTGTGGCAGAGGGTCTTCCATTAAATAAATAAGTAGAAGTTAAATAGTAATCTCTAGAGATACCGTGGATGGAAGGAGTGGTAGCTATATCCTGGCGAGGTGGGGGGTGTAGGTGTGTTTGTATGCATATGCGTGTATACTGAACCTGGTTTCAGAATAGGAGCACCTATTCTTTTTATAGCAGTCCTACAGCAAGCTTTGTCAAACAAGTCCTGTGGAGACACTAGGAGCCCACCAAACCATAGCCACTATTGCTCAAATTAAGATGACTTTTCTTCCAGAAAATGACAGGAAGCTGTGGGAGGAAAGGGGTAAGAGTGTGGGTTGGTTTGTTGTTGTTGTTTTGCTTTTCAATAGGTTTTAACATTGGTTTTGCCCTCAAAATGAATAAACTAGGGAGCTGAATCTGTTGAGTATCTATTTCTGCAGTTAGATATTGATAATAAGAAAAACAAGTTCTACTCTTCTGTTAAGAGCTGAGTCCAGGAGCGGATATTTTATTATTCAGAAATGCTTTATCTAGGGCCTCTTATAGCTACACTTAAAAGTGCTAAATTGTTAGTGATGCTGTTTTAATCACTGTACGTAGTCTTGCTTACTGTAGAGCCTGTGTCCTTGTAAATGGTTGAAAGCTGCTGGTGTAACGTTTCAGTTACACATGAGCACACAAAGCCAATCACTCCAGAAAGTGACAGACTACAACTGAGCAAAAGTTGAACTAAGTGAAGTAAAGTAAAATCAAATGTTTTATTAAAAACAGATTCACAAATGCTTGGGATAGGCAAGGCAGCTCCTACTGAGTTCTGCAGAGATTAGGAGTGAGTTCACATCCATATGTGGGTATATCATATGTGATTTGGAAGGCGTAAAATCAGTCCATAGGACTGCTTTTTCTTCCTCCCTCCCAACCCTTCCTCACCAGCTGTTGATCAAGGGAGTGATATATGATGAAACCATTAACAATAGTGACAGGTCTTTCTCGTTTATTCTGATTTAACATATTATGTTCTGCTAACTTTTATTGAAAGTCATATTTATAAATATTTTCAGTGTGGTGTGATTCAAGTGGCACTAAAAGCAGTCAGTAATTCAAAACCTCCCATTTGTTGGCATCAGTAACTCAGCGGAGTTGGAAAGCTTGGAAAGAGTTCAGTTCTGACCTCAGGCTCAAGCCAGCTCCTGCACCTTTCCTTTTCTTGTTCTTCTCTCTTTCTCTTGCTCCTTCTTTTAGGGTGTTGGGGTTTAAGATTTCTTTTGTTGTGGGTGGAGTTTAGATTTTTTGGAGGAAGGAGGTTTGGTTTTGGTCAACAAAAGGGCAGCCAAGTCAGGGTTGTAGAATCTGAAGAAGATCCAAGATGGTGTTGCAAAGCTGGGCTGGAATGAAGGCATCATTTAGGAAAAGAGAACAAGCTTCAGTTGAAGTTTGAAAGAGTAACAATAGACAATATTCTCTTCCCAGTAATTGAAAACATTCAACAGCTTAGTATCTGTCACTCATCCAGTGTTCAGACTGTTGCTGATTTAAATTGCTTCCACAACACTGTTTTCAGGATTAGCAGGAGATTATCACTGATGTTTAAAATGAAGCTCTCCAATAGTATATAATCAGCCTATTTAAAATTCACTCAGAACAGCTTTTCTTGGTACATGATAAAATATTAAGGCGCAGTCATTACCCCAGATAATACAAATTGTACCGTTGTCCGAAACTGCTTCCTTTTGTCTGCATAGCCAGGAGATGTTGACATAAGGCTAAAGCCATTTTTTGCTGTTGGTATACATGTACATATAAAACCATACATGTTTATCGAATGTATTTGTGTATAAATTATCGAAAGCCAAGATTGAACTATTTGCTTTACTCAATGTATTATTTCTTATTGGAAAGATTGTTTTTCTATTGTGGGTCCTAGCAGCTGATAAGCATTTTACATGTATAGCAGTAAGATACCTGCCTGTCAGTCAGTTAAACAAGCAAGACCCATTTTGCTGTCACCATCCTTATCCTCCTTATTCTGTGTGTGTGTAGACATAATTTCTCAACAGCAAATTGTATATCTCACCATGAGGAATTCTGGTCTTCATGATATACTTTAGGTTAACAGTCTAACACCTCTTCTAGCAAAGACTTCTGTACCTGGTCAATATTTTGGGGGATTAGGTTTGTATAAAGTAAGATGTATTGGGGAGTGTCTTGGAAAAGCTGCTCTTCCACACCGTTTATTCCCCTTAGTATGTATGTTAGTTGACTGAATATAGAATCATAGAATAGTTAGAGTTGGAAAGGACCTTTAAGATCATCTAGTTCCAACCCCCCCGCCATGGGCAGGGACACCTCACACTAAACCACATCA
>JAOSLQ010065020.1:0-21957 GCA_025629905.1 Lorius lory | reverse complement strand
ATGTGCCCCTGTGCCTGGGGAGCTCTGAACCCAACTAAAATCTCTGTAAGCAGACGCACACACGATGTGCAGCACCAGTGGGCCTGGGGAGGCTGCAGGAGGGAGGGCTGGCAGGGTGCGTAGGGTGTAACTGTCTGGCTCTATGGGCATCAGGGATCCAGGAAAGCAGGCAGCACCCTGTATCCTGTGGCAGCAGGTATCTACAACATTGTTCCCCTCTGTGCTGCCAGACACCTATCTATACACTCCTGTCTCCATGTGGAAGTGGGATGAGGGCTTAAGTGTTCTGACTGCTCTTCCCTGCAAGAAGGAAGAAGGTGTTTTGACTTCAGCCCCTAAGTCTGTCCATTTACACATTTCTTTTTCTTGTGCTGTGCCCTTTCAGTCTATCCCTGCGTGCATTCCCCTCGCCAGGGTGACAGTCCCTATACACCTTCCTCCCCTTCCCTCTGACAGCCTTGTGAGGTTTTGTTTATTAGATGCAGGTTCGAGCCTTAAATTACTCAGATCTACTTTTTTCCAGAAGTCAGAGAAAACATGTGCCAGAGGCAGGTCTGCGGCAAGGCACCTGCCTTCCTTTCCTCACCTCTGGATTTCTGCTGCGGCTCTGATTTGCACTGATGCTGTCTGTGAGGCTGCTGGCTGTGTAGTGGCGCTGGCTTCTGTCAGAAGGGCTCACATCCTTGGCGTTACATCTGTCTTGACAGCAGGACTTTGACTGATTTTACTTCCTAAGAACTAGCTCACCAGAGAAAGCACCACACTTGATACAAGATTGGCTTCATCACTGGACAGTGCAAAATAGGGTGTTCTGTTGCAACTGTATTAATTTCTTAATCTGAATTTCTTGCATTATGTTAAAATACTATGTAAAACTCAGTACGTTATGTTGCAGTTATCAAGAATATGTTATGAATAATGGTTCCACAACACTTGTTTCACAGCAATATAATACTATCAACAGACAGTAATTGTGTTACCTTGTATTAGCCTTTCCATGATCAGCATCAAAAAAGCAGGCTTTTTGTTACTTAAATCCTCTTACATATATTAAAAATAATGCAGCAAATGAATTTCAGGTTACTACTTCTGTGAGATTCGGCTGTTGGGACCATTTACAAGGAAACAAACTGATCATGGATGAAAGCTGTGAGTCTCCTTTGGGTGGTCAGAAAGGGAAAAAAACAGTTGTTAGGCTCAGACATGTAAATTGTTGTGGCAGTAGAGGTTTTAAAAAACAGGAGTGCTCCCCTGCCCTTGCGTTTTGCTAAGTGGTGTGTTAACAGTTGGAGGTCTGCCTAGAAATAGCTTCCTGCTCCCTGGAATGCATCACGTAATTATGGGACTGTTATGCCCAGAGTTTAGATCCAGACCTGGCAGTTTCTGCATGAGGTCAGGCAGGCTTGGCAAGAAACCCAAGAAACTGTAATTTCTTGGCCAAGAGAACACAGTTTTATATGATGGGTGGCACACCATGGAGGGCTTGTGTTTTCTGGGTAAGGGGAGGAGGACTTAACATGATTTTGGCTATGCCAGCACGTATTCTGGGGATGCAGAATGCAAATATACTTGAATTGCTTGTTCATCTTGCCAAGTGAGCAGGAAGCCCAGGGTTTCTCTTCATTCTCAGGGCAAGCTTCATCACTTCCTCACTGTGTCTGTTTTACAGGCATCTGCAAGTCCCCTGGAGGTGCACCAGCCAGTTGTAGTTTTGGGTCTGCAGTCGGTCTCTGCTGTGTGTTTGAGGGGGGGAGATGATTAACAATCTCCCACAGCTGCTGCCAGGGAATGAGGCAAATCAGTCGCTGCACCTGGGTGTACTCTGAGCGATACTTGTTTCTTACATTCTTTTTTGCTTGAAATACCAGTGGTTTTCTTTGGTAACATTTTTAAAATTGAAAAAAGAAATAAAAAAAAAAATAGAGTTTTGTTGTCCCTCTCCATTGAGGCCAGCCTTGGTTATACCTCTTCCAGAGAGAAAGATCTGCTCTCACATGTCACATCGCATCTCCTTGCTGTCCTCTGGCAGTGTGCACGCGCTGGTTCCATGCACCAGGTGCTGGTATTTTCCCCTGCTATGCAGGGATGTGTGCAGCATTTAGGTAGCTCTGCACACCAGTGGCTTTTCTGTGGTATTTCTCCCACCTCTCAAGCAACAGAAGCGATCAGCAGGGGCTTTGACAATCTTTGAAGCCCATGTAATTATTCAGACCCAGTTTGCCTATGGGAACTGTAAGCAGGGAATCAGCAAGGCAGCCTTTGTTTTCTGCAACAGATCACTGGTAAGCGAGCTAAAATGGTTATTGAAGGTATTCAAGTGTGCCATGACAGAGCTTGGGGGGTCTAAAGAGGAGTTGTGTCTGCCTGCCAGCCAGTTTCTGTTGGAGAAGTTCATGTCAGTTCATGTTAGAGAAGCATTTACTGCACTGGAGGGTATCCTAAAATGAGCCCTGGGGTGCTCTGTAGCACTGCAGACATTGTAGATCTCCAAAGGCCTTGCTTGTGTTCTGGAGGGGGTTTCTTTGTATTGGCTTTTTGGTGGCTACGAAACTCTCTGACACATCCAGGAGAGAGCAGAAGGGCAGTAATGTACCAGTGCTTCACTTGTATCTCTCTCTGCAAGAGGTAATGCAGGCTGGAGCTTACTGGAAGTAGCCAGCCTGGCACTTGTGATGGCAACTTGAATTTCTAGCAGTGCTGTTCCACAGGGCAAAACTACATCCTGATGATTGAGTTGTTGGATAAACATGAAAAGGGAGTTGTAACATGCTTATCTTCTAAATTCTGAGACTGAATATTTGGAGCATATACATTTTTCTTTGTGGAAAACTGTCTAAACAGGAATGGAGTAGTGGGACTAGGAACTGGAGCTGGGTGTTCTCTGAAAACATGGTTTGTCTTGATGAGAGGATGGTTGCAAGTCATAGGAAATATAGGCTTTTTTCATTTGCTTTTGCTGTGAAAAGGATTTAAACATCCATCCAGTTTAAGTCTGTGTATGTGGACAAAATGTTTGTGGACAAAAGCAAGGCATTATGCTGAGCACCAGGCAAGAGCCACAGAAAGGTGGATTTTTCAGCTTGTAATGGGAAAAGGCTTTTAATGAGGATTTGATGCCTGTGGCTGTGCAAGATCTTCTCTTCACCTGTATTTTGAAGAGCTATGATGTTCCAGCTTCATTTCACTAAGCTGTACATAATAAAGGAGAGAATGTCAGCTTAATATATTCTGAAGTGTTACTCTAAGGGAAAACACTTATCCACCAGTTTTGATGGGTGCACCATTCTGGACCTGGATGGCATTTTGTTGCTCTGCCTTTAGTTATAATCTGCAGTTCACAGTATTGAATGCACTATTGATGCTGTGTGTCTGAAAGCAAAACCACAGGTGTAGATTCATCATACCCTGTGGGATGATGTGCCTTTAAAAGAACCTGCTGACATTCATTTTGAAATCCTTACTATAATGCAGTTATGTATTATAGTAAGGAGACATGCATGTTCTATTACTATTAACAAAACCCTGATATCACTTAAGAGGAATAGACCACAAGAAAATCCTTGAGTTCAAGTTACTTGCTGTAAGTACACCTTGTAGGACTAAATCTTCTATACTTCATACAGGCTTGAACAGAAATCACTGCACTCCTTTCTCCAAAAGACCTGAGAAAAAGAGGCCTTGTGTACCAAAACACTTCCTGCCAGCCAAAAACTCTTGCTTGTCATGCATGACTGTGAGGCTGTGTTTTGTAATCTGTCCATCCATCTGAGGAGCGTGATGCAGAAATTATTATGTCTGCTTGCCCAAAACTCAATGATCTGCTAGTAAGAGCCTCTAAGAGTTGCAGATAAATGACCCTTCTCTATAGTTGCTTGAAAGGTTAACCCACTGTTTTCATGAAGCCTGCTCAGGACCGGCCTAAAATGACAAATCTGTGGATGTTTCCTCCGAGAAGCAAGTATTTCCAAAAGAAAAGTTAATTAACATTGCATCTTGTCAGCTGGTGTGGTTGTCTTGTGAATTGAGGACACTCTAAACAGCTTCTTGATGAAGGCAGAGCCGCTGCTTCTGCTTGGAGATCTTCATTCTAGTAAAAGGTTTCAGGCACTTTTCTCACTGCAAAGTAACAGCTCAAAGATAACATTTGTACTGGAGTACAATGCCTGTGGCAAGTGTGTGGCTTCCTTCCTGGACTCTGTAGGTGAGGAAATCTGTTTGCCAGCTTGAATCTGTGAGCATGCTTACTCCAAACGTCTAAATGCAAAAGTGTGTAACTGCAGTGCCTTCTAACATATTATCCTTGCTCTTGTGGATATTGATGGATGTGTCTTGAACTGCAGCCCATGGTCATACCCTTGCATTGTCCTATGAGACAAAACTGAGTCACAAGATTGTAATCTTCATGGCTTCCATCCTGCAGGTGTGCAGAGCTGACAGTGTGCTCAGGTTTGCTGGAAGCACTGAAGAGGACTTTCAGGTACTTGGCACAGGACCTTGAATTTCCTGGCAGCACCTGTGTACTCATCAAGAATGTTTTGTTGCTGCTCATGTTGATGCAACCAGCAGAGCTGGGCTTGTAGAGGATGCAGATTTTGGGGTAGTTTTATGTAATGGCTCTCAATTTAACCAATGTTGCCTTATGCTTCATGACTCACTTCAAGCCTTGGTAACTTAGTTCTGCACACCGATAAGGCTATACCAGAAATTCTTGTTTTTCTAAAGGACAAAAAGCAAAATGCTTTACTTATAAACATTGTAAGATGTTTCAGAATTATAACTGTGACAGTGTGGGCTTAGCTGTTGATGGATGGCACAAGCTTATATTAATGTAAAAACATGGTTAACGGTAAATTGAATTCCAGGTAGTGCGCATGTATATATATATATATATGTACATCTCTCTCTGCATATAAGGTGACCCTCTTTTAGTGTGTTGTGGTTTTTATTCCAGCACCTTCATGAATTCATCTGTCCGCAAGATACAGAGTATGTTTTCATAACAGCTTTGATTCTGCCACTGATCAGTTTTTATGTATGACTGATCACAGAATTCAAGAAGTGCAGTTGGTGCAATTTGGAGATGTTTTTGCCAGTAGCTGAGTTTATTCACATAGACGGAAGTCAAAAACCTACTGGGAAAGTAAAATCTGATTGCTTGGCAACTGGGCCTTGTTTTTAATATACCCATACTTTAATTTAGGCAACGTAACAGTTGGAATTCATACATAACCTATGTTGTAAAACAGTTTCAACAAGAGGCATGCATTTGTATTCTTGTCCTCACTAGTGGCTGTGGAACTTGAGAGCCCACACATGTGCTCTCAAAACTGCTTGTTTTGCTTGTGTACTTGCACCCAGCCCTGAGACACTCTCCCTGCTGTGCCCAGTGAGAGCACATTCTGCCGTTGTCCCTCTCACTGCTTGATGCATGACGCTGGTGCTGGAGCACACCTGCAGCAGTTTCAGGCAGGGCACTTGTCTGCTTCATGCTGTGTAGCTGCCTGTGTTGTAGGCATTTCAGTGCTTTGCTGATCCTGAGCCACATTGCAGATGTTTGCACTCACAAGTGCCACTTGTCCCTGGTGAAAAGTTCGGACCATGAGGTGTGCCAGGGTGGACTGATCTACTCTTGCAATCTTTCTGCAGTTCACCAGCATTTGCCTGCCTATAGGCAGGGCAGGCAAAAAGAGACACGTTTTTCCTTGTTTTCCTACCCTGTGCCACTAGACTTTAGCATTCCCCAGCTAGTCTCGTGGGATCTTGGCTCTCTGAGTACGAAACCAAGGGCAATGCTCTTACCTCTCTGCTAGTGTTTGCATACCTGGCCACAGCAGCAAGTGATGAGTTTGCTCCCACCTGAGTCGCCCAGCTGCTTTGCCTGCCATTTGCCCTTAGTAGCCCTGTGTGATGTGATGGCCCTCCTCCTCCTCTGCCTCCAGTGGTGGCACTTCATCTATTTGTTCATGCAGAGTGTTGCTGGAGCCCATACCCCCCAAGGGAACAGTTGGTATCCATACCTGCACACATCAGTTCCATGTGGTGACATATTTTGGGTGCAGGCCAGGGGAGCAGCCCTTTAAATTCTCCAGAAATGGGTTCTGTAATAGAAACACAAAAAATGGTTTGAAGTATGAATGGAGATGTGTGTAGATAGGCACCAGAAAAATAGGATGGGGGTTAAAAGGACGGCCTGTACTGATAATAAGGACACTGTTCCCCTCAATGGAGTTAAAGAATGTGTTGTTTGTCAAGCCAAGAAGGTTTGGGCTCTGGTAAGGCCACTGCACAGCAGGAAACCTAGCACTCTGACAGGAGGAAGGCACAAGCATAGGTACAGCACACCACATATGCCATTGTTTCTCCTGTAAGCCCACCAGAAAAACAGGCTGTAGCCATAAAGATGTGCTTGTTCCAAGCTGCAAAAGCCAATCTCCTGACTCAGTTGTCCATCCAGGTTGTCTCCTGTGGGTGCAGAGTGCGGGTCTTTCTTGCATAGTACGGTCCTTTGGAGAGGACTTGAAGAACCCCTGAGCTGTTCTGCTTATTTGAGAATTCACAGGAAAACAGTCCCATGGTATACAGGGGCCCATGAGTGCCCCTCTGTGGCATGTACTGCACACCTGAAGGAGAGTAACTTGTCTCTCTAGTGCCTGTGATTTGTCTATAGCAGGAAATGCCTTCGTTTTCTAGGCAGCTCCTGACACTGATCTGTGCTGATCAGTTACCATATCAGCACACTGTCTGTCTGCATGAAAATGATGGCATGCTGAAGCTTGAGCAGATGGTGCACAGGGATGGTTTTGCAGAATAAATATTTAGCACTAAGCCTTTTTTTTTTTTTTTTCTATTTTCTGTACTGATTTTTTTAAGAAAATGTAGCATAACTTGAAGGACAAATCTTTTCAAGGAAATGTGCAAACGTGGCTGTTCTCCCCTTTGTGGTGCTTCTCATGGGGACTGAAACGAAACAACTCCTTTCAGAGCACACATGTGGTGTGCATTGTTGTTCACCGGGTGTCAATATTCTGTTCCCTCACAATGGTTAATAAGCAAGTGTATCCCCTTGAAGAGGGTCTATAGCTTCATGAAACATTTCTTAGGCTCTCTGGGTTGCTTTTTCTCTAACTCTGGTAAATTCATGCAAGCAATGAGAGGAAAGAGCAGGGATGACAGGGGAAAGCTGCAGGGTCTGTTTGCATTTAAGAGTTACCTGCTCTAAAGGGAGGTGCACAGAAAAACCTCAAAGGCTTAGACAGCTCACAGCATGTACTGTCATGGTCTTCTCTGTGTTTAAAACAGATCAAGAAAAAAGGGCATTAAAATACAAATTTGATGAAGAAAAACTTTCTGTTTCCCCTCCTCCCTTCCTTGGTTTCCTGTGAAAAGCTTACGACTCATCAAGTCAATGGCTGTCACAGATGTCTCTGCTATGCAGCAATGAGAGGGAACACCTCTCCTTCACCTGAGAACTGGCAACTGCTCAAAATCACCACTGTAGAAACACTGCTAGACTGGTTCTTTTCTGTGCTTGGATGAGGTTGGGAATGGGATGGATTTGTTAGTGCTCTGAAGCAGGTGATTCTGTGCAAAGGTGCTGTTTGTGATGATACACTTCAGTTAGGTCAGAGTCTGCTAATGTTTCCTGGTGTGTTTCCAGACTGCTAAGGTCCTGTTGCATGACTTCTTTTTCTTTTATGGTGGTGGTAGGGTAACTGGTGTTCCTTTGCAGAGCTGGCCTGTATCCTTGGAATCTCTTTTATGGTCACTTACTGTGCCTTCCTGCTATTCCAGAAGTACTGGAAACATGCAGGATGTTCCTTTTGCCTTCCCCACACTAGATACTTGTTTGAACAATTTCAGCGCATTTTCAAAGTTCTTTACAAGAAGCTCAGGGCAAGGTATCACTTCCATTAAGGTATTGCATATCTTCATCTATAAGGCTCCTTCAGCGTTAACAAACACTTCAGTTATGCTTCATAACGGCCACCAATAGCACAGTTCAGCTCTATTTGATCTTGCACTTTAAATCTGGCAGTACATCTGTCCTGAAATTTTCTTTTCCTCTGATGGCTTATTCTCTGTCTCATGTTCCTAATACAGCCCATAATGTTTTGCTAGATATGTCATGATGGCTATTCCATACGATACAAAGAAATGGAAACTGGGTTGTAGGGTGGGCTTTTTTTTTTAACATGTAGCATCTGTAAATGTAGTCCAGGGTTTCTCCTTCCATTTGTTCTCTCCCCTCTGGAAGAGCTATTACTGTGCTCTATGCAAAGTGTAATTTGAAGCTATTATAGTCCTTAGTGAATATTTATAGTTAGGGTAATCTTTGTTTGCAGAGGTTTGTTGTTCTAAGCTGTACATATAACTGGAGAGAGAAAGAGGGAGAAAGGCCAGAGGCAGTCATTTTATCCTCTGTTGCAGCCTGTGGGGATGAAAGGCAGTATCCCAGTGTAGCTCAGAGCACTTCTCTGCTGAATACTTCTGAACAAAAGGTGTAGTAGGTACCTTAAGCAGGCTTAGGGTGCTGAGTGCCCTTCAGCATACATCTCTGGACTGCGGGCAGTGAGCTTTGCTTTACCCTGTAGAGGAGGAAGACCATTCCTCTGCCCTGACTTTCTGCTTTGCCAGTGTTGAAATGAAACCTGGTTCCTTCCCATGCATGGGCTGGGTCCAGCCGTGGGCCAGTCTGGCACGGCAGAACTGTCTGCCACCAGTGCCACCCACCGCCCCGGGGAGCTTAGAAAACCAGCTGGGTGTTTGACAGTTTATACATGGTCCTTGGGCTACGGTGCCAATCCAGGCAGCAACACAGGACTCCAGCTTGTAGCTGTCATCACCTGCGAGACAACTTCATTCAGATGTCAGAGAGGTGTGCTTCCAGTCAGCTTTTCCTAAAGAAACAGACTTGTCTCTCCTTCCACTCTGATGACACAGGAAACAACTCCCACTGGAATAACGTTTGGGAGTTGTCCATCTTTTGCTATGCAGAAAGCTAGAGCTCGAGAAGCTGATCTCCAAAGTCTCCCCACGCAGAGAAATGTGGAAGAGCAGCCTTGCTGTGAACTCTCCTTGGAGTAATGCAGAATCCCTCCAAGCTAACACTGTCTCCTGTTATACATACATGATTAATACTTGCTTTGCATTCAGTCCTTCAGAGCTGTGCAGTATCTAATCAGTTGGGGTTTTTTTTCCATGTTTTTCATAGTGGGACCAATTTCCCTCCCGCATAAGCTGATCTGTTTTGGCAGGGTTCTGTGTGGCAATACAAGATCCTTGTATGGTTGGAGTAAGAATCACAGCTGACTGCAATGGAAGCTCGCTGGTGCCATTAGAAAGGTGTAGGTTCAAGCAGAAAGAAGTCACCAACATTTAATGATCAGCTTTCTGCTCTTAAACCGTGGGCACCGCCTCCATAGGCCTTTTGCATACCCTTACCCAGTGGGAACAACCAGCTGCCCAAATATCAGCCCATGTGCTTCGCCCTGCCTTTGAAGTGACTGCTTCATCCTCTCCGAAGCACACACCACAGCCAAAGGCAGCGGAATCTCCATTGGGATTAGAGCTGGTTCTCCCCCAGTATCTATTGGTTAGATGCTTTCACCACGAACACCCAGCTTGGGTGCATGGGAGCAGTTCCTCAGCCATACTGGTTGAACTGAGCCAGGTTATGTTAAATAGCACACAGTCAGCAGGTCTTCCTTAACCTCGCTGCCTTTTGGAGAGTAAATGAGCTGACAGATTGGAGGGTGTAGAAATACTTGTCCAAGCACCTGCAGAGGAAAGAATACATATGAAAAAAAGCTTTTATGTTTCAGTTAAAAGGTGTCTAAATGTCTTGCATGCAAACAAATGTACACAATGTGTATCACTGACTCAGACTCATAAGACCCTCAGCTATCTTTCACCATTTCCTAAAGCGCAGTGCACATCATGGTGTTATGAGTAAAATATCCTCCAAGGTAGCATTCTGAGAGGGCAAACCTGAGGGTTTGTGACGAGAAACCTCGCTGCTGAATGATGGATTTAGTATTTTTTTTTAATATGCCAAGCATGTTAATGAGTGCCAGAGATAAAGTGGAACACCAGGATGAAGGGGAGACTAAAATCTTCAAGCGGCACCTCTGCTTATTTCATGGTTAAGTTACTTTGTATTAGCCATGGAAATTGCTGCTGTGCCTGTTCAGTGAGGATGCATGCAGACTGCTCAATTAGCAAAAAACCAGAAATGACCCCATGGCTTGCTTCTGAAGGCGGGTATGTATTTATGGTTTTCTAAGCAGGAACACTATAATACAGCTTCCAATCAATCAACCATATAGTTCTGGTAATCAAAGCCGCAAACAGGCTTTAAATAGATAGTGCATGGAAGTATGTGTCTGCTTTTGGGGATAAACTGTTTTCCAAGGTGCACGGGTTTGCTGGAGATCTGCAGGTCATGATAGAGCTTACTGCTCTGCTGGGTTCTGCCTTAATGTGCTGGCAGGTGGCACTGGAGGCATGGAGCCAAGGGTCTAGTGAACAGCGTCCATCCGGTTTGGCAATAAAAATCCTATCTCTGTGAACAGAGAAGCAGGGAGATAAGCACTGCCCAGAACTTACCTCCTTGGACACAGTGGAATAGTTGGTTTGCAGTTAAGTATTGCCATTAGTGTGTGCTAATTTGGTTTTTAGGCTTTCACAAGAGTCAGCTGAATCATGAAGAAATGGAAAAGCAATCAGTCCATTTTAATTGTGCTCCAATGGCTCTAACTGTGTGACTGGGTTCCAAGAGGTGCAACGTTTATGGCGGATAACACTTCACCAGTACATAACAGCAGCAAGCGTAGATACTGGTGCAGGCACAACAGTTCAGTGTAGCCTACATACCTGCTTCTCATCGCCTCATATTCCATCATGTCATCTGTTAACGTCTGACTGTCATGGGTAATTGAGACTTACCATGAAGAGAGTTTTGTCAGAGCCTAGTTTCACATGTTCCCTGTTAAACACCCAGGAGAGGAATGGGCTCTTTTTTACCCCGAGCCTTTTTGCCATAGTGGTGGAACTGCAGAGCCAGAACTGTGCCACTTCCCCACAGCGGCTATTGCAGTGCTCGAGAACTTCCCCAACTTGCGCACATGCAGCAAACTGCTTCTTGCAGGAGCTGCAGTTTGATGTTGGACATGTGTTCAGCACGTGCAGCATTTTTCCTCCATGGAATTACCATGTTCTGCGTAGGCAGCGGTGGCAGGTGACCCAGGAAACAGCTTGCAGCACAGTGTCTAGTCTGACATGTGGATTTGTACAAGACACCGTAATTTACGGAGCATTCATCAGTACAGCTCAATTGCAGAGTTCGTCAACTGACTTGGTTGGAATAAGTAAGCAATAAATTACATGCTAGCGTACTAAAAGGAAGGCATCAGAATAGGTGCCCAAACCACTATTTTGTCATACACTTTTGCCAGCTGTTTGAAGTCAGCAGAAATACTGCTCTTGATTTCAGTAAGAGTTCAATCAGACTGTTATTTTTTTATACAAATATTATAAGAGAACCTGGGGACTTGTGCTTTTGGATAATTTTCTGGGAAAAGCCATCCCTGCCAAGCTCACAAGCTGCAGGGGCAGAGGCACATCTTATTTTTAAGTTTCTGCATTCATTTTTCATTGGCTGTATCATGGCTGCTGCATTTACACACATTATGTAGGGTAAGGAGTTGTAGCTGAGGCTGCAATCACAGCTTTGTCCGTGATTCAGTCTGACAGTCCCAGCTGTGAGTACGAGCACCCCTTAAAGAGATCTGATCACGCTCTAAAACAGAAGTTTAATCTAAAATAAACTTGGCCCTAAAACAAGCTAAAACTTAACAAACTTGTACCAGAATGCTAAGGAAATGTCGAAATAAGTTCCTGTAGAAAAACCTGGGTTTTCCATTGGGCAATTCCTGGTTTACCCTGGCAGAGCTTGTCCTTGGAACATGAGGGAACTTTGAGCTGTTCCAAGGTCACACACATGGAGATCCCAAATCCTCTGTTAACAGAGTAGCAGCTGTTTTCTTCTACCTTGAAATTAGTGCCAGCAGGGCAATTCTGAAACATACAGAGGACTACCCCGTGCTGCTGCAATGGTAAAACAAGGAGCTGAGCTGCCAGGTAACACCTCATCTGCCCCTGCCACTGCCTTCTTTTGGGGAAAAGAAGTCAAGCTGATGAATCAAAGCTTCATCATTCCATGTCCACGCTTGGCTTTCTCCCCCACACTGCCTCCCAGCCTTCTGCCAGCGCATGGTGGCTACTTTAAGTGGAAAAATACAATCCTGTTGTATGGATACCGTTTTTACTGGAGCTTGTTAAAAACCTCCACCAGGGCCATCCATGGACACTTCAGGTAGAGGTGGCACAAAACTGAGCTGAGAAATTTTTTCATCACTCGTTGTCAATGGAACAGAATAGGAGCCCACACAGGAGCACTCCAGATAGAGGAATAAATATAGTATCGTGGTTTCAAGCAAGGGTAGGCTGCATTTCAGTTTCCATGAGCTGAATGCTAGGCATTCCAGCCAGCAGCACACTAATTGGTCATCTGCATTGCTTTGCAAGACAAGAGCATCTTTAATGGCCACTAATTCCAAAGAAGGATTTCTGGAGAGCAGTGGATGGCAGGAAGCCATGGGCTGCTGCTATTGCAGTGGGTCTGCCCACCTGCCCCCAAGACAGTGACTGCCAGTACAGAAATACCTGGTGCTGCTCCAAAGGGCACCAGAGGAATAAGGGCCCTGCTCTGCCTGTGGTTGAAGTGTTCAGTTGTTTGATGCAGGCACTTAATTCCTCTGAGTCACACCGAGTTTTGACTCTAGACGATGGTATGTTGGAGAGGTGGAAAGTGGAGAGGATGGCTTTGTATTTTCTGTCATCCAGCCACAATCAAACAGGAGGGAAAAAAAGCGTCTTTCATTTTCACTGAGCTTTTCCGTGAGCTCCATTAACAATTATCATTCCACAGCTTGTAGGAAAGAAGTGCTTGATGAGGTATTCAAGGGGAGCTGGTCAGATCTGTTCATGAAATGTTCTTTTCCCCTGCACACCCACTGCTGCCGTCTCGCTGCTCCCATTCTGGCTGGTCTCCAGGCCTGGGCTGTTCTCAGCATGGCTGGTTCCTGTGAGCCCACTTCCAGCACGCTCCCCTTGGCTCTGCACTCTCTGTGCAGTTCCTGTGTCCTCCCCATACTGCAGCAATGGGGGTTATGTCGTAGCAGAGGAACGCGGCTGATGTCGCACGAGCCATTTCCCTTCCAATACCAATAGTGCAGCAAGGGTGGGTAAAGCCTTCCCAGCGCTCGAGGCTTCCCCAGTGACGTGCTGGAGCAGGGCTGGCAAAGCACAGCCTGTGCGTGGGCCCTGGCACCGCCAGCCAGCACCCCAGAGGCTGCTGCAGCCAAGAGCTGGGATCCCTCAGCCTATCCCAGGGCTTTCACCCTGCGGCTGGGGCACTGGCTGCAGTCAGAGCTCTTCCCACGTCTGGCATTGACTCCCAGGCTGAGGATGGGATTTGTTTATGGCAGAGAGGAATAGCAAGGGGTGCAAGCAATCCCTTCCTTCTCTAGTGCTGCTGTCCCAGGCCACGCTCAGCCTCCCTGAGTGGAAACACAACCACTGCTCCAGTTTTCCAGAGGAATGGGTAATTCAGGGGAGAAGGGCTGCACCTACCTCTGAACTGCAAGCACAGGAATAGGTGGCAGGTCTCATCAGGGCACAGCCCAGTTCATTAACGTGGCTTTCTACCCCTTACCTGGAGCGCTTCAAGCATCCCAACCCGCCCTTCGGTGCTGTGGTACTTTTCTGCCTTGGCAAAGCATTTGAACTCGTGCATCAAAACTCCTCCTCAAGCCCCAGTACTTGCAGGTCTTCTGGAAATCTGTGCTGTCACAGTGTAGGAGCCCCTAGAGAGACAGGAATCTTGCAGAGGCTTCCTGCAAATAAAATGTAGCGTTTACAGGCTTAGGCGTTGCCTCAGGTTCTCCGTTTTTCTTAACAAAGTACGGATTTTCTACTCTTTTATTTATGTCTTTGCTAAAAGATGTTCAGTTCACACTTGGTTCAGCTCTAGAAAACCAACATAATCCTATTTTATTACTGCTTAAGCAGACAATCAGGATGCCAAAAGCATTTCTATGGCTTGAGAATTCCCTTATTTTCTGCTTTAAAGTTCTAATTGTAATCACGTATGAATCTCTGGCTTATAATATGGAAAAACATCGTTGAGTCCCCAGAAAAAGAATGGGAAACAGATGCAGGGAGACTCGGTGTAATTTTGACTAATAATAATATAATAAAATCTTGATCATTATAGCAAAGATATAAGCTCAAACTGCTCTGTGCTCACTAAAATAACCCCACAGTCTGAGCGTCTTTTCAGTTCTTGGGCCCCTAGGAAGGCGTGCTGTCAGCCTTGCCATCTGTCCCACCTCAAAGCTATGCAGCTGTGCCCCTGCAGTTAATTTTCCACAGTTAAGTGATGTCCTACAGCTGTGTTCAAAGAAGGGGCAGGGAGAGGAGCAGGACTGGGTGAGGACAACTGTACTTATGTACAGTATTAAGCATCAGAGAATCCATACCAGGAAAGGACTAAAGACCTTGAGGCCATTGCAAACAGAGCAGCTGCTGAGCACAGGGAATCGCTGGTTGTTCTTAATGGCCAAAGGCAAGCATCATGTCATCAGTTTGTTTCTGACTTAAAGATAATGATCTTTAAGTGCTGCTTTTCTGTTTTCCCCGCAGGTAAATATGTCTATCAGCCCATGACACCCGTAGAGCAGCTTCCCAGCACTGAAATACCCATTCGTCCTCGGGAGTCTACAAACACCATCCAGATCTCCGTGTCGCTCACTGAACACTTCCTGAAGTTCGCCCCGGTCTTCCAGCCCCCTCTGCCCCCTGACTCCCCGCAGTTCTGCACCATCGCAGACCTCTTCATTGACAATTACCGCGTGAAATGCATCAACGGGAAGATGTGCTACGTGCAGAGGCAGCCTCCCCCCGTGCCCCACAAGATAAAGCCTGAGGAAGTCCCTGTTCGCAATGCCTTAATCACAAAAGAGAGCAATACACCAAAACCAGATCACTGCTCGTCCCCTTCCAGCTCTGAGGACTCTGGGATCAATGCGGTGGGGGTTCACTACATGGAGTCGTGTGATGAGGACACAGAGGGGGTGGCTGAGCTAAGTTCAGAAGAAGATTACAGCCCGGATAGCAGCTGGGAACCAGATGAATGCCCACTCTTGTCACCCTCGCAGTGCGAGATGGAGGTGATTGAGACTATAGAAACCACTGTGTGATCCGACAAGTTGGTATCAGATCAGTCCAGTTCCCACTCAGTAATGTTGCTTTTGTAGTATTTCTATTTTCTGTTTCCTCTGACAATCCTTTTTTTCCAGTGCACTTGATATTTCAAATTCCTCATGGGAGTGCAGTCACAGGACGTGCATATTGGTGAACTAGTAGCAGCCTGAGCAATTTTAACATGTTCTCGGCCTGATCAGATCTCCCAAGTCTGCACGTAAGGTAGTGATAGATCTTAAGACTTTTATAGCTGAAACAGGCCCTTTTCTTGGTCTGGGTTACATCATATACTACTTCTCATCCAAGGATGTGCCACTCGAGATGTTTCCATCTGTCAGGATGTTTGCAGTGGGCCTCCAAAGCACAGAGGGTGAGCTGGTGCAGCACGCCTGCAAGCAGCAAAACCAAGTAGCCCTTATCCTTTCTCCAATATCTACATGAGGTGCCACAACCAGAGGCTCTGTCCATCTCCCTGTCCTTGCATATTGTCCATCCTCTGTGCTGGTGTGACCCTTCTCACAGGCCGGTGGCACCACTCTTCCAGCAGGTTGGTATGGCAGGCTATAGAACGCACAAAGTGCCTCCAACTTCACTACAGGCTATGCACCGAGCATCTGCTGAGTTAGGTCAGGCTCTGAAATCTCCTGAGAAGGCAACTGTTGCCCCTGAGGGGGATTGGTTGCCTGGATCCCGCTGGTCCCTTTTCTCCTCAAGGATTTCAGGAAGGGGATCTGGCTTTCACAGCTCAGCAGGAGAGGGAGCAGGCAGAGATGAAGCGTGGCCATCTGACTACTGCCATGCTAGACTGGGTGCAAAACAATTGGCGAAGGAAGTGACTACCTCCAAACACACAAAATCCACCCTTGGTTCTGCCTGCTGCTCTCTGCTGTGCTGTTTGGTGCCAGACACGTGCACTCAGGACCAAACAGCCTCAGGGCCTGCATCTGCCTGAATAACAACAGAACTTTACACAAGTAGTTATCAGCCACACCACTGTGTTGGCAGAGCTTGGGGACAGGAGGCGCCCAGGGGAGGTGGCCCAGGGGCTCAGGAGTGTGCACGCTTGTTAAAATACAGCCTAAGGTTGTTCTAGCAGAGAGAGGAAGCTTTGGCTCCTGCTCCTTTGCACCCAGTTCAGGAGCAGGCCCTGAGCAGGGGATTCCTCAACCTGCTGGTTGAGAGCGAGCTGTCTCACTGTGGGTTGGTTTCAGCCCTGCTTGATGAAACAACAATGTCCTTCTGGTTTCAGCGTGCTGGAATCGGTTGGAGTCAGTAATAACTGTGTTTTCAACAGCATTACTGAACTTCTTGGTGTATTTGCTGTTTACCTTTCAGAAGTCATTGGTGAATATAAGGCTGTATAAATGTGTACAGTTTAGTGATTGGTACTAGATTATAGTCCATGTTCAAGGGTGGCTCATTGCTCTCACTGTATCCTGACAACGTACTACTAATTTTATACACTTTGTAATCAATATCTTTACGAAACGTTTAGGCAACAGTGTGTGTGTGTGTGTGTGTGTGTGTGTGTGCACATGCGCGTGTGCTCCGAGTTTACCATTAATGGTTATGAAGTAATACTGTACCTTTTAGACTAACACTTTCAGACAAAATAATAGGGTTTATAGTTTTGATGACTTAACATAAAGAAGTGCAGTGCTTGTTAAACGAGGAACTTGGGCCATTGCATGAACAGATACATCCTCACAAGGCACCTGGAAATACTCTGGTTTTAATGAGAGCATTTAAATGAAGGCCATAGGAAAACTGAATAGTATTTATTTATTTTCTAAGGGCAGGGTTGTCTTTCTTGGTTAACTAAGGTTTCTAGCAATGTTTTAGTGTCTTTTCACCATTCAGACACATTCCATAGGTAGAAGGAAGCATTATGTATAAACCTACAACATTTACTCATATTTAATCTTTCAATTGTAATCTGAGTGGAGCATTGAAAAAGCTCACTCTTGTGCCTGGCCTGCCTGAGCTTTCTTCCAGAGGCAGCTCCTCCTTCCCGGGAGGATGGGATGGGCTGGATGTTCCCAAAGGACTACGGGCAGGGAGGACAGGGTCTCCTCACCCCTCTCACTGTGGGTGCCAAGCACAGGGAGGCTTGGCATGAGCTCACCTTGTTGTTAAGCAAGCAGGAGCCGCCTCCTCCTGCTGTCAGGGGGCACTGGCTGTGAGCGCAGTGAAATGACGTTGGGTGTTGATGACCAAGACTTACCGTGGGGTCCCATGGTCTTGCAGGTTTGTATGACTGTTGTCAGGATACGTTCTTTCTTAACTGTAAGTAATTAGCAATATTGACAAGCTGTGAGTGTCTCCTACCCAGGATTTGTTCAGATGTCTTAAGCACAATAAGCTGCCTCTTCCCTCTGTACCTGTAAAACATCAGTGGAGCAGCCTCGTGTGGGACGGCGTTGGGGCAGCCAGCACGGTGGCCCGTGTGTCACCGTGCTCCATCGCACACCCCAGTTCAGAAACACGCTCGCACAGAAATGTGGTTTCTTTTCTTTGCACAAACACGGGCGTACGTGTGCTGTAAGAGACGTGCCCTGGGCTCATGCTCCATGCTGCCAGGGAGAGGTGTGTATATTTCTCTTTAATAAAATACTAAACAACTGGAGTTCTGCTTGTCCTAACTGTGCGTTTGCCACACCAGAGGGAAACACTGATGTTTCCAGCAAAGGAAAAGCCAGGGGAAAGACGGCAGGGAAGAGAGCTGCAAGCCTAGGCTGAGGCCTGGCAGCAGCCCCTTGACTTACCTCTGGGTGAACAGGCTTACATATGGCTGCATGCTGGGAACATCAGCCTGGGGCACCACATTGTAGTTCCTGATGCTGGTGGGGTGAAGGTGAGCACGCTGGGCCCCAGGGTGCACAGCAGTAATGCTGCTCCCCAGCTGTGGGCTCTGCACAACTGCCAGTGCTTCTGTTTTCCTTGGAGGCAGCCGCGCTGCCCCATATTCCTGCTGGGACCCTAAGGGTATGGTACCCTGAAACACCCAAGTGAACAAGGGGACAGGAAAGATAATGATCATGAGACCAATAGCAGACATGGTTGGGGCAGGAGGTGACAGTACAGAAACACCACTGCGATTAGGTTGCAGCTGTGTGAGCAGAGTGACAAAGGTGGTGCATCTTTCCCTATCAGAGTTCAGCGGCAGCTGCACTAAGAAAACAGGAGCCAGCAGCACTGCCAGAGCACAGCCCTCACCCACTCCCTGGGGCACAGTTCACACAAGAAAGTTCAACCAAGGACCTTTTTAATGGATGTTTGTAGGTACACGCCACGTGCAGGTTGTTTGCTCACACATTCTCTGTGTTCTTCAGCCTTTTCCAGTCTGCCTGTTCTGTGCCCTCAGGCCCCCGCCTGCTGCCATGAGACAGTGAGCCAGGCCTTGCCAAAACAGCTGCTTTTACAAGTACTACAATTAAACCTCAGGTACAGTACCCATCCACACAAACCACACAGCACCGTGGAACATGGGCTCTGGGCATAGGACAGGCCACGTTCCTTCAGTGGAGTGGAGCTGGCTCAGTTACTTGGCCAAGTTGCCACCGCTGCCATGAGCCTCTGGGTCGGTGCGGGTAGCCCAGCACTGCGTGGTGCTTTGGCACACTTGGTTTTGCCCCCAGAGTTCCCCCCAGGGCTGCCTCAGGCACCCACAAACCCACCAGAGCCCAGTAAGACTCCGCACAGAGGGTCCTGGGAAAGGTGGGAGAGGGTGGAAAGTCCAGTGTTGTGATGGAAAAGCTTCCCAGCACCAAGACCTGAAACCAACCATGGCCTTGCCGGGGCTGGAGGCAGCAGTGTTAGTCTTCAGCCAGCGGAGGCGGAGCCAGATGGAGCTGGAAGTTCTCGTTCTGGAAGACGCTGCTGGTGGCTGGGTCACCGTGGGAGATGCTGAGCAGTCCGTGCTTCTCACTGCTGTGGCCACGGGACAGCTCTGTCAGGAGAGCCAGCTGCAAGGCAAAAGCCAGATACATCACCCACTGCACAGCAGCACTTGTGCAACCAGAAAACCTTAACATCTGTAAAGAAAAGGGCATAGGGTATATATGGTATGTAATAGGCCTGCAGAACTCCGTGCAGGACAACTTCAAAACAACCTTCAGGTTGTTTTAATGTTACCTAATTGAAAACAACCCCAGAAAGAGCTGAAAATAAAACACCAACAGCTACAGCCACAACAGGCAGGAGGGACAAGGAAAACACAGGGGACAGAGGGAGCTGCACTTCCCTTAGGACAACATGGAGGACGGGAGGAGGGAACCTGAGTGATGGAAGGAGCCAATGTCTGGAGAAGAGGTTATTTGCAAATCTAAGGGGATTTAAGAAACTTCACACTGTTTGTCAGGCCCAGCCCGGAAGCCTGAGGCATTTCCATGGCTTCACTGCCAGTGAATTCCCCAGCTCTGTCAGAGGCAGTGTGACTGCCTTGGGATGTGCAACAGCCAGCTCCAGGCACAGCAAACTGCCAGTGCTACAGCACTAAACGAAACCCAAGAGAGAAGCCAAAGCCCAAGCTGCTTTGTAGCACAAGTGCTAGTACTGGGCTTGACAACAAGCAAAATACCCTTTCTCAGTTGAAACCGATGGAAGAGGGGTGGGTACGTACCCTGGAGGTTCCTCGGTTGAGTCGGCAGAGCTGGTCAAAAGCTTGGATTTGCTGAGGATCCAACAGAGACTCTGAACTTGTCTGATAAAAGAGAGGGAGGAGGTTACAGAAATAACACACAACGAGATGCCAAGTTGCTACACACAGAAATTCATCCCTGCTCCTGTGCTTGAGCCTGGAGCAGCCAGTCTGCAGCCTGTTCGGGGGGGCTTTCATAGCCATCTTCCTCCGGCTTGAAGCCACTGTCTGGGAAAAAAATACCCTATTCTTGCTCAAAGAACAGAGATACGCTTACATCCACAAT
Organism: Lorius lory; assembly: GCA_025629905.1. NCBI lineage: Eukaryota > Metazoa > Chordata > Aves > Psittaciformes > Psittaculidae > Lorius > Lorius lory. The sequence continues at coordinate 1,708 of JAOSLQ010065020.1, read as the reverse complement.
GACTTCTTGTTGGGGTCTGTAGCTGACAGCAGACAAACAGAACTCAGTTACCTATAAGGAAAGGAAGACAAAAAAAGAAAGAAAAAGGAGAGACAGAAAAAGAGAGAAAGAAATGGGATGGGAAAACTCCCCCACAGCCAGCTGGGGAGAGAAGTAATGGGTCTGCAGATGGGCAGCCTCTCCTGGGCTTTTCCTCAGGCAGCACCAGCTCCCCCCAGCCTTTTCTTATCATCTCCTCATAGTCTCCCCCAGCCCAGCTCAGCCTCCCTGCTGGGTCATGACACACTGTGATCAGGCACAGGCTGTGCATGGCTATTATGGGGAAGGATTACTGTGCCAATGACTAGTATCTACTAACGGTATCTCTTCTAAGGTCCATTTTTAACCTTGGTAGGATGTTACAGTGTAAAAGGTAGGAAACAAAGGGTGGAAAGGGGGCGAGGAGGACAAGGCAGCCTGCGCATCAGTGGCAGCCACATCCCCTGAGGAACTGGACACAAAGGACATCATGGTACTGCCCGGCAGCGCCAGCATTTGCTGGGTACAAGGGTAAGTGTCACCCAGCAGTGCCAAGGCAGAATTGCAAATAGGGGGACCACAGCCTGCAACAAGAGCATTAATGCAAGGAGGGCTGCATACATACTCAAGCTGCTTTAAAAGGCATCATTAACATATCCCAGGGGGAGATGACAGAGCATCACGGATTCTTGTAGGTTTGTTCCATTTTATCACATCACAATGTTTCTATTTTGAATGTTTCTGCTCATATTCCAAAGCAAAAGCATCATCAAGAAACTACAACAGAAGCCAAGGAGAACAGCCTCCCTCATGAGCAGCAATCTGGCATCTGTTGTCTCTGGGGATCTATTTTTAAGGGAACATTCAATGTTCATTCTCAAATATTTTCCCCAAAATAAATTTCCCAAGGGCTATTATCTCAAAATGCTGCAGTCCTACCAGTGGGTACTGACTGAAGCTGCATTTACTTTAAAGTCTCCTTGGCACTGGATCAAGGCCAACATGAAGAACTCGTATCACTGCCTTCAAGGAAGGTGATAACTGCAATGATGGCTGAATTCCTGGTCCCAGGAAGGCAGAGGGGGCTTCACTGTTCTGCTTGAGCCAGGAGTTGGGACCATTCCCAGTCAGGAACAAGCTCCTTGGCTCCTACCAGCAGCCAGGCCCTTCTCCCAGGGATGGTGTTCTCTGGGGTTGCAGCACATTCATTTGCTTTCTACTTCTCATCCATTACTGGGTGTTTAAAGAGCACGTTCCAAAGCTCAGTGAAGATGACTCCCAGTCCTATCTGGGGAAGTCAGCGCATGCTGTAGTGACATGATGCTCTGCAGGGCACAGCACACGGGCTCCCAAGCTCCTCCGGAAGAGCTCACCATCAGCTCTTCATAAGAGCCAGCACACACCCTAGAAAGCACACTCAGTAGTTACCCAAAGGCAAGGGTACACAGCCAGCCAGGTTTAATGTACAGCTTTAAGGTACTCACCCCATGGTGAGAAGCACCTTATGTCCCGAGCAGAACTGAGCGGCCCTGCCCAAAGAGGGTGAGAAGCTGCAGTCTGCAGTGGGTAAGGTCTGGTGGAAGAGGGAACAATGCTTTGCCAGAGATCCTCCATAGAATCATAGAATCATAGAATAGTTAGGATTGGAAAGGACCTTTAAGATCATCTAGTTCCAACCCCCCCGCCATGG
>JAOSLQ010065018.1:5486-25634 GCA_025629905.1 Lorius lory | reverse complement strand
ACTTTCTCAGCCTGTCTTCATACGGGAGGTGCTCCAGTCCTCTGATCATCCTCGTTATTGTGGTATTATATTTATCCGATAAAATTACCACATCTTGAATGCTGAATACAATGTTTAGTTCATCTGAGAAGAAATCACACAAACCAGGAAAAGGTTTGCTGCACAACAAACATGTAAACAAACATATGGGATGGCTTCCACAGTTCAGGATGCATATAATGGAGTGAACAGGAACAGGTCATAAACTCTAACACAGAAACTAGGGATCATCAGAAGAAACCAGAAAAAGGCAGGGTTGATCCAAGAAAGGGTAACTTTTAACAGAACACAATTAAGTCTTAAGACCTCTTGTAGTAGGCTGTTACAAAAGCTTTACAAGGTTCCAGAAAGCTACTGAATAACTTAATAGAAGAAAAGTCAATATAATTCTTAGAAGATACCATCTCTGACTGAAGAGTCCTTGACTTTGACTTTCTAGGAATCTGTCACTGTACTGCTAAGACGTATGTCTACCTGTCTGCTTTGCTTTTACAGACTTACACAAATTGACTTTTGTTCACCACTATGAATAGGATTACCAGTTTACATGGAACTCTGTGTGGTGTTATTCTGTTATATTCATTAAGCATTAATGCAGACAGAAAACAACATCTGAAATTCAGATTTTTTTTGTTTAGTCTGATACTTAAGTTTACATGAGAAGAATTATAAATGTGAAATGAATTCTAGTAGGACTTGGAGAATTTTTTGCTTCAGTTATTTTTTTCACCAACTACATTTAAGACACATAGCCTCACTGACCAGTGAGAAACTTTCAGACTTATAAGCATAGGATTTTATTATACATGAAATCTGTATCAGTGTCTCAAAGTTCTGGAAAAGAGAGCATAATCTTCTGTATTTCAGAATTGATTTCTTTCTGTCCAGTAAAATCCAGTGGTATTTTGAATATGTTATGACTTTGAGAGTGAGATTATGCTACATTTTCTTCTTTGGAAGACATCCAGCTATATTCATCATTATATTTCATTAAAATCAATGTTAATTTTCTTATTAATTTGCCGAATTTAAGTAATTAAGATAATTCTATTTCCTTTTTGAGATTAAATGCAGCCTAAAAAATGTCAAAATAACGTATCCATATTTTTCACTTAAGAACTAAAATCCATTAGAATAGTACTGCACTCCAACAAAGCTGTACCTTGTTAAGATGTACAAAACTTAAAACATCACAACTGTCTTGCAACTTCACTATGAACTCCAGTTCATATAACATAGCTCATTTGGCACAAATTTTGCAGCACTGCTTCTCTAGCTCTACACTTTCCCATAACCCCATCAGCAGATATTTCATTTTTGATATCTTACAAAACCAGCTTCAGTTGCAAGCTTCCTCCTTAAAAGAGGCCATGGCACTAGAATGTAGAAGTACATCTTCTAGGCACTTATAAAGATCATTAATCATTCAAATGACAGTTTTCCAGGACCTTCTGAGGAGTGCATTATTCCTTATAAATCCCAGCAGTTGGTCATACATCACTTTCTAACTAGGGTACTTCTTTCACACTGCTTTTCACAATCTCACTTTCCTATTGCATCTCTTAATTGTAACTGTATCAATTTCTTAATTATTCTGAATTCATGTACTTTGCAACAAATGACAAGTTTTCTTTGCAACAAATGACATGTTGTTTAGTTCCGGGTAGAAGTATTAATTTTTTCCTTTAGCTCTCTAACACAAATGTTATTGTGCTGCTGCAAATTTACAATTTGTCTATTTAAAAGTACAAAGCCATAAAGAATATACATTTATATTTACTAATTAGCTTATTAAATGAAATTACATGCATCAAAACTTGATTTGTGTCAAGTAAATAGTTTTGCTTAAATTTTAAATATTTGTATTTCTTCAAAATTTAAGTGTTGATCATCTGTTTCTTTATATGTAGGCCAGTGTCTGCAAATACAGAAGTTTTATTGAAAAGTGACTCTACTACAGCTACTGCTGTACTAATGGGATTATACTGCATTCTAGGGAATTAAGACAGATTGTATTGTGTGAGTCTTGTCATAGATTTTAGTTGGTAATGGTGGTCACTATAGGTCTGTGATGATGCTTCAAAAATATTTCATGTTTGCTGTGGGTTTTTTGTTTGCTGTCATATCTTTAAACATACTTCCAGTGTGGGCAAGCAGACAAAGTCAAATATTTAAAAGGACTCAGCAGCTTCTTTCAAGAAAAATGCATAAGATACACTAATAATTTTTCACAAGTGACAGTAAATGCAAGTCACAGCAGAAGGCTTTCAAGTATGGAACTGATGAATGGCAAACATGTTACCATAACAAAAGTGTATGTAATGTAAGTTTTAACTTTTTTTGAAATACTGCTGAAAAGAAACTTTGTAAAAATGCTTCACATTGCTATCTGAAAACTGGAAGAAAGTGACTCCTCTGCTGTCCAGAATAAAATATAACTGAAATATGTGCTGATAGGTGATAAGCACATCTAAAAGACTTAATTAAAACTCTCAGGAATAAAGGAGGTACTAACACAGAAACTGTCATGGCAAATTATCTGTTGAAGAATTTTTAAGAACCAGAAAATACACAGCTGACTACAAAAAAATGTTTTAAAACTCTCACCAAAGACAATTATTTCAGAACCATTATACACATTTATAATGCTCATTATAAGGTCACCCACTTACGCTGACGCATTCAGAAAAGTTGAAATTTAAAATGATTTGTAAAAAGAAGTGTCTTTCATTTCTACCTGTTGTGCAAACAATGTGGATCTTTCAAAAATATTTCCATAAAAGTACATTTCAAGATTATAATATTTAATATCAGCAGTAAAGAACTTGTCTGTTTAATTACCAAGATATTAATTCTATTAATCATTCTGCAAGTGGTGTTTGTTTTTAGTGACAGAACAATTTCAGGAAAGATCAATTACTCATTTTAAGAACAACCATGCCAATATTCCACCTTTTTGATTCCTTTATTTAACAAAATCATCTGCTACTTCATGTTAACTTTCAGAATAATACACTGGTTATCTCTATACAATAATTATTGAAAGAATTCAAGCCCATTTCAAAAAATGGGTTATTACATTACAAGATGTTTGAGAAGATTTAAGAAAGCTATATACTATAAAGCTGTGTGTGTTATAAAGATATAAGAAGCTTTATCACATTATAAGAAGCTTATTGTAAGAAGCTTAAGAAAAAAAAAATCATATTGAATCTAACTCTTGTCTGAAAAAATGTTAGTGATTTTACCAAATGCTTGCTCCACTAAGGAACTCTAAATAGTAAAGTGAAATAGAAAGGATGCATCTTGTTCATGGACTCATATATCAGGTTTTTCCTTTTGTATCTTTTATAGTATGAAGTCAAAATGCCTGTGCTTAAAAGGGTAGCTATTTAATGCAGATACAAAATACAGAAGAAGATAATGGTAAATAATACTCTTTGTAGGTAAGTAGACAATTGTATACATACTGTTGATATTGAAGATAATCAGCATAACATAAAAATATCATTATATAATGAATTTATCCAAACCTGTAAAAACAATGTATGTGATGCTGTCAGCATTACTATATTGTCAGTCAGTGAAAACAAAAAAAAAAACAAAAAAACAAACAAACAAAAAAAAAAGACAGACTTGGATTATTGAATTATTCAATCTTTTTTTCTAATACAGAAAGTTACTTCTGTGCTGATATTAAATCACCGGCATGAACAATTTAGCAACTTTTAAACTTTAAAAAAAAAACAATGAAAACTTAATATGAGGGGCTAAGTGCAGAGAAGTAGGCTATAATTTCAACAGATCATTGATCGAAGACTGCTGTTTGCCTTTTCAATTTAATAGAGAGGGCAAATACAATTACAGAGTGCTCTCTGGAAATCAAAGAGCACAGAAACTGTCTTTCTGTTATGTTCTTCTAAATGTTCATAAATAACCCATTCACCACCTCCTTATGTTTGCTTCTGCATAGGTTCCATTAAATACCTGAAAATTAAAAACTAGTGATGAGAATTTTTTTTTATAGCTTTTATGCATGAAAGCAACATAGCAGTGTCTTATGAAATGCCTGCTCAAAATCAGCCTGTATTTTTAAATTTTAGAAGTATCAAACAAAAGCATTTTGCACAAGTGTATTTCTCATTTTCAAAGAGCTATAGGTGAAAGCATTCAAAAAGAATGGAAATTTAACTCAGACACTTTCTAATTTAATAAAAAGATTATAAAAAATGTTATAAAGAAGCAATATTTATCATTTCCTTTCCTTATTTGATTTCTTAATTAAATTCAGGACCTGGGGAAATACATTTTTCCTTCTGCATCTGACATGTAATTCCTCATAAACTCTACGAATGAAAACAAGTAATTCAAGGTTTTAAGAAATATATCATGAGATAAAATCATTGTTGATGTCAATTCAGAAAACATTAAATTTTGAGAATGAAAGATAAAATATATTTAATTAAAAATTTAAATTTTCTGGAAGATTGATTCTAAAGCTATAGAAAAGCAGTATCAGTATTTCCTTACTTTGCAGAAGTTAATAGTACCATGATGCTGTACAGTTTTTCCTTTGTCTTGGATTTTTTTTATCTGATAGAATAAGTATGCAAGAACTTATCTTTGCAAAACTATTATATAATCACTCAGTATTCTTTCCCCATATTCATTTCACACAACATAATGTAATTGCTCATGTTCATTAAGATAGTATCCTTTGTTTCATGGTGTCCAGCTTGGTAGGCCGAAAATGTCAATATTTTAATCTCTAAATTAGATGGAGAGTTGCTGTTTAGAATCAATAGAAAAGAATAGACTGGAATATACTAGAATAGAATATAAAAAAGAAATATCCTTTCAGGGTATTTAATGTCCCCTTTGCAGTGGTATCCTTTTTTTCAGAGCCAGCTTTGAAATAGATGTTCCATTTTGAATTCAATACAAGCATTAAACATTAGCAACTTTGCTGAAGAAGCAATGCATCAATTTTTAGCTATAATTTTGTTTCTTCCACAAGAGATGATACTGTAGAGTGCACACCCATCAGATTTTGCACCCTTTGGGCTTTGTTAATTCCAAATCTCAAGTATCTAGCTTTGCGTTATTGAAACCTTCACAATTTTTCATTCCCTGAATAGCTGGATCTACTTAAATACTTCTTCTTTTTTTTTTTTTTTTTTTTTTTAGCAGAATACATTGCTGTATGCATAGGCATCAATTGTTAGGAAAAACAGCAGTGTCTTGACAGATCCAAAGAGACACACAAAATTCAGGGATTTGCATACACGTATGAAATAAGACTTTGAACCTGTCTTGAAAGAGCCTGATATAGACCTCGTTTTTTCCAACCAGGAGTTTTATTCACGCAGACTTTAAGGATTTTATATAATTACTTGGTATTTCCAGAAATAGGGTAACTTGGGCAATGTGACAGCTTCCGGTGGGGCACTGGATATGTGAAGTTGTCAGAGGACCATGTGCCTCTTACTCACAAGGCTGTCTCTGCAGGGCATACGCATTGGTTTTGTCTAGGAAGTACTGCCCCCAAATACAGTAAGCTGGTGTCAGAGATCTGTAAGAAAAGGCTCCTGAAGGCTTATGGGATCACAGGACTGACTGGGAGGGCTAAAAGCAAAGTTCTGTTCTGGGTGGGAAGATGACAACAGAGCGGCTATACTCTATAGAATTTGTTTAAGGTGTGCTTTGGCCGAAGTAAATTACTTGACTCTTGCCTCCTGATTCCTAAATCCTCTTTATTCTTAACCTGGTTTATATAAATTGTAAACACTCTAATGGAGAGTTCATCTCATACCCTCAGAAAGCAGGTATGTATTATATTTGATTCAACCCGATCTCAGCTCGGCATTTATTTGCTTATTTATTTCTCTCATGCAAATAATCCATTACACCAACAGGATTGGGAATTTGTCACAATCCAGCTGGGTGATTCTGTAAGCATAAAATGCTTTACTGTACCATGCATAGCCTTGGTGCACAGGTTAACCCTCACTTCTTCTGTAGGTAAATGCTGGAAAGAGTTTGTTTTAGAGCAAGTGTTCCTAAGAGACTAAGAAAAGATCAGTGATTCCTTTGTCTTACTTCCTAGTTGGTATAAACAACACACCTGTTGCAAATACAAGCAAGATCTTATCAGTTAATCCTGGGTGGTCATAAAAGCAGACTTTCCACTGAGATGCGATTAGCATCTTGCTTTAGATTAGGCTGCAGATTGTTCAGGTTTATACAAATCTGGAGCCAGAAAATCAGGATAGTGGACTGATTAGTCTGGTTCCATGTTTCCACAAATAGAACATTTTCTAGAGGAAGTGTTCTTCCTACCATGACCTTTGCATTTTTGAAAGGCAAAGCTCTTGTGGGGCAGAAGTTAGTTCTGGTGAGAGTCAATGAAGTAACAGGAAGGAATATTCATGTTATTTTGTAAAAGAAAGAAACAGTAGCAACAACTTTTGGTTGCTAACCCTGAAATGAGTGCTTTACATCTTGGTACTTTGCAGTGATGCGAGGTTTGCAGTGTGTGGTCTTCAGGCGTATGAAACCTAGAAACTATTAAGAATTTTAGAGAGAGTAACTAAAGAGGTGCAGCAATTATCAATGGATTTCTATTCACTTTGTGGAAATGGGTCCATGGTTTAAAAGCTCGGTGATTCATTAATCAACAGAACTGAGATCTGAGATCTGTTCCATCACCCTCTCCCAGGTTATCTGTTAGGATTTGATATCAAATAGTTGAAAGGTAACATATTTTGCTTTTCTTTAGAACTAGCCAGTGTTTGTAAAGCCCTGTCTTAGAACAGCTACGTTAGAATAATGTAACACTTAAAATTTATGCATTATTACTGTACAGTAATCATGCTATTAAAGATAATGTTAGATATCTGATACAGATGAAAACTGCAAGTAACAAATATATGCCATGTACAAAGCATAAAGTAAGCGTAATATATATCCTTACAGGGATATTAGTAATACAAATACCTCTTTCCTCTATAGGGAAAAATGCAGATCTCTACTTTGAGAAAAATGAGTGCTTTTAACCAAACAAAAATCTTTCCCATTGATCCCAGCAAATGATGGAGTGGCAATAACTCAGTATGTCACAGTGTCCTGCTTTTCACAAAGGAATACTAATGTATCAGTAGAGACTTTCCAAATAACTTTGGCCTGGGAAAAATTTCCTTTCTCTTAAATCAGCCTTTAAACTGATAACTCCAGTTGCTTTTCGAAACAAGAGACGTGGAGAAGTTCCTCTTGAAAACAATACACAGCAGAAACTTTATTTAGCCATTTTGAACCAATATTCAGAACTTTTTCTTTCCCTCCCCAGGTTAGAGAGGGAGCTTGAGTAAACAAATTCATTAAAATTAGCTTTTATGATTGCCCCTCATGTATTTGTTTTAGAAATGATTTTTGCCTACAGTCATTGCCAAATGCATTACTACATTCATTTATGCTATGCTAATATTGGGAAATTAATTCTTTTCTGGCAAATCCAGATTATAAGTGACTTTTTGAGACAGCATTAATGCCAAATTGTTTATTTACTGTGTTTCCTAAAACTGCAAAGAATTAACTGAAAAATCTACTGGAAGAAGGTGGAACATGAAGAGCATACAGTGGAACAGAAAAATGTTTTAGCTGTAACTTTGTGTGACTTCTGTGGAGATACTGTGTGCTAGCGTGCACTCCAGTTTACTTCTGCTGTGCAGGAGAAAACAGTATTTCTTACATGGTAATCACAGTGAGACTGAAAGAGACTAATGACAAGAATAAGGTGGAGGAAAGAGTTCAGGAGGCAGCTACAAAGCAAAAATATAGGCTCACAAGTAAGAGTTACTGTTATCTTACCATCTGCCCTTCTGGTGTTCTCGATACCAGAAATCTTGAGATCTTTGCTTCCATTAATAAGAGCCCAGATTCCAGTTTTGCCTAGAAAAAACACTGGTCAGTTAAGAATCCCTTTTGTCATGCCAGAGCAGTTAAGGACAAGAAAGAAGCAAAATAACAGTCTAATGTCTGCTATTGAAGGAAAGAAAGAACAGGTGATTTTTAAGTTTCCTCCTTTTTAGCCAGCAGAAAAGCACATATGTTAGCAGAGATGCTCATCATTGTGAGTTCCTATGGCTCAGGACTCCAGGATGGCTCTGCAGTGCGAAGGTGCTTGGCATGCAGAGGACCACAGAAGGCTGTTCATCTTTGGACATAATATTATGTGTGAGCAATCAATAGTAGCAATCAATATGTGTGTTAGCCTACTGCCTGTTTCATCCTAAGTCACCCCTGAGTGATCTCTTGCTGACCGCTTGATGTGAAGCATTAAAAGGGATGGGCCGGTTCATTGCGTTCAGTGAAGCACACCATTGGCGTAGCCACGATGCACTGCCTGTGGCAGTCATGTATCGCCATTTCACTCTGCAATTCACAGTAAACCAGCTAGTACAACATAAAACATATGGCATTTCCCATCTGAACCATGGTGAGAATATTGTTGCACCCAGCTGACAGTAGCAGCCCACTCAGTAAAGAGTATAGCCTTGCCTACACTGCTTAGCAAACTGTTTAGAAGAAGCACAATAAATGCACGTGTAATATACTGAATGTAAGCATTAGCAAAGCACTGCATTAGAGTAGAATTATTGAATAACTGATGTAGATTTATTTTTCTAATGATGATGCTGGAGTTACTAAAGTTGACTGGAAGCTACAAGGTCTCACAAAAAGTGCTTTTCAAGATTGGATAGTTAGCAAGAACTGCTACAAGGAACAGCGAATACCTTAGAAGCAAGTATGCTTTAGAACAGTATCATTACATTTCTGAGTTTCTGAGTTCACAAAAAAAACCTTTGCCATTGTGCTGCTGCAAATAACTTAGTTCTGTTTCATGTGCTATTAACTTTTATTCTTAACTGCATGTCCACAAAGCTCTCAAAGTCTTCATTTTTTTTTAAGATTAGATTTATATAGTTAGTTTTTAAAATAAATATACCAGTATGCTCACTTTCATTTTTTTTCATACAACCCAATTTTTAACGTCTCTTAATGGAATCTATCTCCTTTTCCTTTAATGTCATTAGTATTTTGGTGTGGCCATGCAATGTAAAAAGTCAGTGTGAAAGTCAGTTCCTGAACAGCCATTCAGAATCTTTGAGGGGTTTGTGTTTCCATGTATCTTATTTTCAAAGATCATACTTAAATATTTGAGCTCGTAAGGTTTGTCTTTTCTGACAAGTTGAGGCATTTCTGGCAAGTTGAGGTTACAATTTCTAGCTGTTTGGCTTTATAAATGTTAAGTTAACGTGAATTTCCAAGCACAAATTAACAAAGAAATGAAGATGCTGAGTAAAACTAAGAAAATGTCAAATGATAATTTTAACCAAATAGAAAAAAATATCCTTCCTGCACAGCAAAGTTTGCTTCTAAAGCTTGAAAAGTGACAGGCAGAAAACCTACTAGAATTTAATTTTAACATCTGCAGCACGTTGTCCTGAAAGAGTTTTCCACATGTACAGTTTGATCTAACACTCTCCCAAACCCCAAAGTCTGAAGTAGGCTGGATATCTAGTACTGCAGGACTGTACTGTTTTATCTCTGCCATGGGTCCAGTTTGAGGCTTTCAATTCACTTTTGGCAATCTTTATTGGAATTACTGTGAAGTCTTGAAGTGAAATATAGATTTTTCCTTATCCAAGAAACAACACTGAAACCCCCCTATGTGTTGATTACCCCTGTACTGCCTCCATCTTAAGAGACTGCCAAGATTGTTCTCACTCATAAAAGCTTGCTGTGCAAGGGTCATTTTCAAATTGCTTTTGGGTTAGAAAATTTAATCAGCATCTCAACTTCACCAAATTGCAATCATATAAGAGCTGGTGCTACAGCACTTAGCAATTCTCTGTATTTTATTATTTGTAATTAGAACTAATTAGAGGATCTGGAATACCTGATTTCTCAGTCATTATCAACTGATACGTATTTGGGGAAGATGGGAGACTGTGCTTCAAATGCTCAGTTTTCTATAGAATAAGTTTTACCTTAGTCAAAACACCCAGGACCAAGGTATTCATAATAAATTTCATCCCTGTAGACCCATGCTGCATACTGTTAAAATCCCAGTCATGTGTTGAAAGAATAATGCCATCTCATTTTGTCCATAACTATTTTTCATAGCAGCAAAACTAAATGAATGAGAAATTTCTCTTTCCAATCCTCATAATGACAGGTTGGCAAAAGACTCATAAGCTTTTCTTGGTGTCTTGAGCCATTCTGTTCAGAAGAGCTCTTCTTTCTGGAAAGGCAGCAATTCTGAGCTGCTTCTGCAGAATCAGCCCTTCACCATGAAAACCTTAAGAGAGACCGTATTGTTTACAGTTACACTGAAAAGCCACTTTTATTTAACAAAAGATTTATTAAAAACCTTGATTTTATGACAACTTGTGGTCTAGCCTGAGTTCTACTCCTCTCTGGCCACCAAGATATCCAGTGCCACTGGAAAGTAGTTTGGGAGTTTGGATTCCCTCTGGGAATTCTCTGTGAGTCTTTTGAACATGTTATTCTTCTTTTCACTCAGTAGCTATTTTTGTTGTCCACAAACAAGAAAGTAGAGAGAGGCAGTTATCTTAATTGGACCAATTTTGTTCATCTTGTAACACAATTAACATGATGTGGACATAAATGGGCAAGTTCTTTTCCTCTTGAGTAGAATGCAAGTAAACTGAACTGTAAGCCTGATCTTAAACCAAAGATGATATCGTTACCTTCTGTTTCATGGTTAAAGAAAGAAGAGGTGTCATCACTAGCAGCATTTTTTACAGAAAAACAATTATTTTTGTAGATTACAGTGGAATCCATATGCTGCTTTGCATGAAGGACACATCGTCTCAGCACAGGAACTGACTGCACTCTTACAACCATTTACCCAGAATTCCAGAAACCTCATCTTGTTCCTGCAAGATATGGTACGTAACATTAATTCCTTTTTTCTCACCAATGCTGAGTGCTGTTCTGTACCTGAATGAGATGCCATGGCTCCTTCTCACCAATCTACTCTTTTTGTTTTTCAGCTTAGCATAGATGATTTCACATACTTCAGTGAATCCTATGGTAACAAGAATCCATTTCAAAATGTTCAGGCAAGCATTTCTCTCTTTTATTTTTTTTTATATGTAGTATTTAAAATAAAAAAAAAAAACAAAAACCCAACAAACATGTAAGAAAGATGCAAATAGACAATAATTGAGAAAATTAAACTGAATTGCAGTAGTTTCCCTATTTTAATTATTTATTGAGATTATTCCAGTTGAATCAGATGGGTTAAAGGAAATCAACTGAATTTGCAGAAATGTCTTTTGTAGCTGTTTTATCTGAAGATCAAATTTTCAAAATTCATTGTAACTTACAAAATTATTCCTAAACATGCTGTAATTTAGTGTTGTAAAAAAACCAAAACAACCAAATATATGAACTTCAAGACTGACACCCCAAAATTCTGTTTTGAAGCCATAGGAAGAAAAGAAGTTATAGGAATCAATGATTTACTCTTGATTTTCAGAACAGAACCCCCATTTTATTTTCATGCAGGGAGCTAACGGTTTCATATTCGAGCACAGTTAATATGTAACTAGATAGTGTATTGCTTTAATCTTCATGAGAAAAAGTAATGCTACTTGAGTAATTTCAAATGAACTCTCGGCACAGATTCTAAGATGGAGTCCTCCTGAGCCAGTCAGCAACTTCAGCTTCTGTCCTCACTGAGGAGGTTTATGGATTTTGTGCACAGCATCCACAGTTGTATTTGCATGACTGTTTATTGAACTGTAATTATACAGAGGAAGTGTTCACACATGAAAGCCATAAAGGTATTCCTGCAGGCAGTGCAGGATGAACAGAGGAAGTGTAAATTCCCAAGCACCAAGCAAGCTGTATGTGTTATTAAACACATAAATATTCATGTATTACCTTTACATCTATACTAAGAACCTCACATCTTCCTTGTATTATTAACACGGGAGATCTTCATCTCTTTGCTACATAACAGCAGTTTAACACTGATGCTAGAACAAAACCAGCTATTCAGGGTATGTATATGCCTGTGTTTTCTGAGGAATGAATGGGGGTAGTCTTCATTTGTAGTATAAGGATCAGCAGTTGTCCACAGGCAGATGTACTGGTACTTCTCTGGTATGCCTTATACTCTCTGAGTTTCAAACCTATGAACCTATGCAGTCTGTGGAGCAAAGTTTGCTGCTGCCTGACAGCAAAACTCATTTGACTTCAGAAGCTGTGTGAAATGTGCACATGGCATTGCAAACTCCTAATGATGTGGTGGCATTATTTAAGTAAGCCCTCCTGGATGTCTAAAAGGAAGCATATTAAACTATTTAATACTTTTTTTTCCTTGTAATCAGGACTCCATCAGCACCATAGATAGAGCTTGAGGCTAGAGATGAGTCCAGAGATTTACAGGTTTAGAAATTGGATGGTGTACTGAGTGGATGGGGACCTACAGAGAGCTTGTGAGGAGGTCCTCAGCTAAACAAAGGTCCTTTGTTTATCTGTATAGCTATATATCTTGGGTCTGTATCTGGCAGAGCACAGATTTAAACCCAGGTTTGCAACAAGCTGAATAAATGTCAGTAACTGCTTTCTGACCTTGCCTCTGTTCTCTGGCTGTCTTGGAGCTGAGAAAATTTTTCTCATTTCAGCTTCTTTAAAAATTGAAAGTTTCTTTTGACAAACTGCTCACCTCAACTCCAGCACTTCCTGGATTTGTGCTGTTGGACTTGAAAATCTTAATACTTTTCTATCATAATTCTGTGGGTGTGAGGTGCTGCAACTTGAGTGAAAAGAAAGGGATGTATAAATTAAATATTTATTTTTCAACTATGTGCCAATATGGAGAATTTTGTCAATATCTATTGCATAGACTTGTAGCTTTTAGGACCCGAAAGCATCTTTATAATCATCCAGTTCCATCTTGGATGTAACAGAGGCTACAAAAATTTGCTCAGTTGCTATGGCATCAGTTGCACTCCACTTGAGCTACTTTGGGAAAGAAATTCATTCTTAATCATGCTGTGAAAGACTCTCATAATATGCACAAAACACAGGACAAAGTGAGGGTCAGGTCTGAATTTTCTCACTGGGGAAATTAGAATCTTGGATGTTGCATAATCACTAATTTTTATACCTTCACACTTGATACTATACAAGTGATTCATTAGGCTGTAATAGGCACTCCATGCCGCTTGGGCATCCTCCTTTTGAACTTCAGAAATGGAAATTTGTTCACAACCTAAACTGAAGATCTCATTTAGAACATACATGTTCATGTAGCAGCATGTGTACTACAAGAAGGAAGTGTTGTTTGTAACAGAGTTACAGGCTTGTAAACCACAGAGGCATTTACAGAGAGTACATTTGTTCAACTACGTTAGCAGCTGTTTTGAGGTTTTTGGTATCAATGGGTTTGTATGCAATAAAAGAATTCCATTTCCAGTTAATACAAAAGGAAGCTTATAGGTAGATCATTTATCTTAAACATTCAAATAATTTTAAAATTAAATAATAAAATACAAAGATTAGCACTTGGGGAACTTTTTTGTCAAGCAGTCACCTACCTTACAAACTATTTTTCTTTAGTATTAGCTTTGGCTTTGCCTAACCTATGTTCAGTTCCTTAGAGCTGCAGTGTATGGTAACACACTCCAGTTAGTGGCCAGCTGTGCAGCTGCATAATTATTATTTTAAGTGGTTGCCATTCATAACTCTATGTCTTAATTGTATTCTCACTCAGTGTCATAGACTGAGGAGTACGGTTTAGTCATATATGGTACAGAGGTCTGACTATAGTTTTGATTGACTTATTTCCTTTCTCTTTACCCCCTTGAGTTTTAATGTGTATCTATATATATATATATATTATTTTTTTCTTGACAAAGCGGCATGCAGAACTGCATAATAATAATCAAGGTATAAGTCCGTCATGGATTTACTCAGTGACATGATGATGTTTTGCTCTCTGGCTTTTTCAAAAAAAAGCCACAATTTGAT
Organism: Lorius lory; assembly: GCA_025629905.1. Taxonomy (NCBI): domain Eukaryota; kingdom Metazoa; phylum Chordata; class Aves; order Psittaciformes; family Psittaculidae; genus Lorius; species Lorius lory. Next base: position 11,528 of record JAOSLQ010065018.1, on the reverse strand, counting down.
TTTTCAATTCTGATCACTATCAGCCACTGAATAGCCATTTTCAAAGGGCTGTTGTGCCTCTTAAAGTTTCATTACTGAAGGGTAACACTCAGTTCTGAGTCTATTGTCTATTATTGTGTACATAAAATCAGTGCTGTTTCTTTTTCTCACCCTGTGCGCTGCCAAAATCAATTTACATTGAATCTCATCAGTTACTTTTTTTGCCCAAGAGGTTGTACCAGAAGTTGCTTCTGCAATTCATCTGTCAGCTCTTGCCTTCACTATCTTGAATAATTTAATGTAATTGGCAGATTTCATTAGCCCAGTATTTATGTCATAATTTATGAACATGTGAAGAGAACACACCCTAGTGCAGTAGCAGATACTTTTCTCTACCCTTTGCTTGTTATCTCTTTACCTGCTTTTTACCTGCTCTTTACCTACCTCCACGTGAAGACTGCATCCCCCATGCTAAAGCAGCTTAATTTCTTCATGAATCTTTGCTTCAAGACTCTGACAAGTGCCTTTTGTGGATCCAAGTACACCGTATCAGCTAGAGCTCCTTGCTATACATGCCTATTGACTCCTTCAGAGATTTTCAGCAGAATTGTGAGGCACAGATTCTCTTGCAAAAGCCATGTCAGCTTCTCCCCACTATAATCCTTCCTTGTTGTTGTAGTGTGTATTTTATTCTTTGGAATATCTCCTCCCATTCTTGGACTTCAGGTTTCCTTCTCTAGGCTTCCTTGAATCTGTCTGTAACCCTTGAAAAAAATCTGATGTCATGTTTCCCACCATACAGTACAGTGGTATGAAGGTTTGTTCAACAACACTTTCTGTAGCTACAACATATTTTATCAGCTAAAGTAAATCAGATCAATTTTCATTAAAATCATAATATGTAGCTTTATGCATACATTTGGAGAACACAGGTATAGTGTAAAAGACTGCAAGAGTAATAGAAATTGGAAGGTTAAAATGCAACAATGATAATTTTCTTCCTAGTTATTACTGTGTATAGAAACAGATGTACTTCCAAATCTGTTTGAAGAGATTTTTCTGTTTGTATAGATAACCCATTGACCAACACTGTAGAAAATAAATACAGTACTTAATATTTTGAATTACATACAGGTAACAAAATAATATTTAAAAGATCTTTTTTACACGGAGGAGCCTGCCTGCTCTGCGTGTAGGTTCCCAGATATCTTCACAACCAGCACAGGAGCCTTTCTCCAAACTAATGTTTTTATTATAGGACTGTCTATCAGCTTTGATACCAAACATAAGCTAGTTCAGAACAATGAGTACACCTATATAATTTCTTATAGATAGATGCACAAGTCTTTAGCAAAGATTTTAACAATAGTTTTTTAATGATAGACCTAAATTTACTCTATTCCAGGATCAAATTGCTCAGGTGTAATATCAATCCAGTTAACACTGAAATGAGAGCTGAGCAAGTAAGTCCAAGCACAGCTTTATCATAGTGTAGCTACTTGGCTTCAGGATGGCTAGAAATGTGGGCAGAGACATCCCACACCTACCTTCAAAAAAACCTGAACAGTGATATATGTAATCCAAGTGTGAACTTTCTTGTTATATTTCATCAGGAGAAATGCTTCAGGGAACAATAAAGAGGGGAACTGTACTCACAGTAAGCTGCCTGTAGACAGGTTATAAATTCTGGCATTTAATGTAGGAATTTCTGCTATTAGTCCAACAGCTCAACAGGAGCTTTTCTTTCTCTTTCCTTCTCCCCCTTCCTCTTTCTTTCCTACATAGTGTATGGATGTACTTCTTTGTTTAGTCTTTTAGCCGATTTCTCAGTAGGCCTCTTCGTCCTCTGCCCTCTTTGTTCTTGTGTTCTGAACATACATGGCAGTTGAAATCCTAAAATGTGTAAAGCAACATATGGGTATTGTAAAGAGAAGTGTGCAGTGGCAAAATGTCAAGAATGACAAACAAGAGGCATGGGATCAGAGCAGCTCTCTGAGACTGAGTAGATATCCAGCTGTGTCTGGCTTTCAGTTGGAAAACAGTTGCATACCAGTGGCTGGAAGCTGAGACAGATGGCAGTGCAGGATTGCTTAGGAGCAGAGGCACAGTTCCGATAATGCTCAGTAACGATGCATTTTATATCTTATTCTACAATAAATGAGTAATCTGTTTAATATATGTCCTTGGAAGAAGTGGCTGCTGCTATTCTGGCTGCTGTTAGGGGGCAAAGGATTAAATACTGAAAAAAAAAAAGGTTGACTATTGCTCAGAATTTTAGCTCTAAATTCATATAAACAAACAAAAATGAAGCATATCACTGTTTCCTTCCCAGCAGTGCTAAAAATGCTACTTGTGAACCAGATCAGTACTTTCTGCTCTATTTTAATTTCTGCACTTATTTGTCTATCAGTCTGGCAAATCAGACAATGCTGCATAATTCTCCTTTTGAGAATTATAGAAATGTGAAAATATCTAGCCCTTGCCTAGGAAGAAGTACGTGTGAGCAATTAGGAAGAACCAGAGCAGGTCAGAAAAAGTGGTAGGCAGTTGGAGGACAGACAAAAGGGAAAAAGAGTAGGAGGAGAGAAGTGTTAGCAACAGCACAACACTTGCATAAATTAGAGGGAGAGAGAGAGTCTCCAGCAACTTGACTATCTGAATGTTGGAGCCTGTGACAGACTCAATCTAGACTTAAATGTAGAAATTGGGAAAGCAAAGTTAATAAGGTTTACACTAAGACTCGATTTAAAAATGTCTTCTAATACTCACATTAAATTTGGGGTATGTTAATTTTGATCATTCTCAAGTCTCCATCTTACATTTTTTTCCCCTAAATATTTCAAGTTAATTTTATTATCAAGAAAAATATTTGGAAAGATGTTTTTTGACTAAGCAGGCTTCAAATTTATAGAATGAAGATGTTTTTTAATTCATTTCACTCAAGTATTTTAATCAGAAGCTGAGCTGTGAGGATTACAAATAAAGTGATAGCTAAACTGATGCTTGACTATCTGAACCAGTTCAGCCTGAGCTTTATAATTTGTATTTTGAGTACAAAGACAGAAAGCACATGACATGAAGTTTGTTTGTGTGTCTGGAAGCTTTCTATATCCTGAAATGCGTAGCTTTCTTTAACAGTTAAAAATTAGACATTTGCCATACTATGTGCTGTATCTACCAGGATATACACAATGGAAAGGTATTTATTATGCAAAGTATGACTCTGTACTGAATACAGATGCTGGAACTTGAGGTGTCTGACATTGATCCTTCTCACCTTGAAGGGTGTTCAGTTAGGTGGCCGTATGATGAGCTTCATTTCTGGCAGTCTATCTAGCTTGAGAACTTATACATCATCTGTCTCTCCTCTTCCACCACACTTGTGGAAAGAACAGTAAGAGTCTGATGTCCCTGAGTATCTTAAGCTTTCCCCAAAAAGTTGCAGGAACAAGAATGACACAAGTGTCCCCTCACCGCCCCTTTCCAGGAGCAGCCTGCAGGCAGTATCAGGCTGGTGAGAATTAACATACTGTTTACCATGATGGTTCCTCACCTTGAATATTAAATTAAGGACATATTAGAAAACAAGGTTTGTGTTTGATTATTAAGCAAGTAAATAACTGTTTACAAATTTATTACAGGAAATTCTTCAGTCTTCTCCTTCATCTTTAGTTTTGCCAGCTGTTGACTGTGAGGCTACCAGGTACCTCCTGGGCTTTCTTCAGGAGTCAGAAGATTGGAACTTAACAAACATAACTAATCTCAATGTCTCTCAGCTGGAAGTGAATACCCCTAAACCAAACTTACTGGTGATTCAGCTACAACCACTTGCCAGGTAGGAGCTTGTCACAAACAAAACTGACCCGTGTGTGTGCACAATTTTTAAAGTTTTTGAAAATCCAGGAAATTTAAAAAACAAAGTGGAAGTTCATAGGGTAAACAAAGTTATTTTTCTTGCAAGGGTGAATATGGTGCTTTTTAGAGTCCCCTGATGAGCTTAGCAGGTGTAATAGATGAATTATGTTGAGAAAGTCAGTCAAGCGTTCCATTTTGTCTGCCTCATTATATGAGAACAAAGGGACAACTAATAAAACTAAATAGCAACACACTTCTGGCAGAAAGGCTGAATTATTTTATACAATACATGATTAACCTGCAGAATTAATTACTAGAAGGCATTCCTAGGCATCAAACAACCTGTCAGGATAAATAAACAAGCAGATAAACATAAACCTAAAGTTAATATGAATAATGAGACTGATTTTCATCACTCTAGAAGGAAAAACAGGGCTATAATTCTTCATGTTTCCAGGCCTGTGACAACTGTGATGTAACAGAGCTGGAGAGAGAAACGGTTCCTTAAGGGAATGTATATTTAGAAAATATATGGCTTGGGTGTATCAGTTTCCTCTGCTCAGCTTCTCTTGTACTTTGTTCTTCCTAGCTTGTTACTCGGGCATTTATACATGTCAGTATAGGGTGCATGTACCAGTGTGTCCTAATGAAATGCAGCTATAGCTATCACATCACTACACAGAAAAAGACATGATACCCGTTTTAAGGAGCTCATGTACATATGTCAGACAATGGGCCAACATCAAATGAAAAATAAACCTGCACAGAGGTTGGTCAAAATACCATCAGTAGTCTCGCTTTTCTGCAACTAAGGAACTTTGAGGGTTTTGAAGAATCAGCTGAAGGTGTGGTCCTTATACTACTAATAGCTTTGCAGAAGAAAAGGGTCATGAGGAGGACGTGAGAAAGTGACAAAATGACTGATGCTGGCAGTAATCTGTTTACTAGTCAGTGTCCTTGTACATTTCTGGTTCACATTGTTCTTGCCTAGAAAAGGTTTTGAATTATTTTTCTCCTGCTCTTTTTGTAGTGGTTTAAATGAGATTTCCACCCTGGAAGCAATTGCTGAAAATGGTAAGCAGTATAATCAAGATATAACTCACATTTCATCATTTAAGTCTGTGTTTTCGCTTGAGCAGATTGTATTCTCTAGTTCCTGGGTTTTGCTGTAATACTACTATTTAAAGGTTTGTTCTTCCCCTGTCTATAGTACTTACAAGCAGTCAATTATCATAGTGTTGAAGTACTGAGCATCTGATTCAAAATCCCCCCAAATGGATACGGCTCTGTGACCTGAAGTGTTGCGATAATTCACCTCTGCTTCAGGCATGTGCCTTTGCTCATGCTCTGAGATCCTTCTTCAGAGTCCAGGCCCTCTATCTCCATGCAGCTTGAATCCTTCCTTGCATCTCACCTGCCGCACCAGCAGCTGGAGGTGTCAGGCGCATTCAGCAGTTTGAAGGTCTCAACAGAGGGTGTGTGAATGAATAGCAAATGTTTTTCTAATCTTTGGAAAACTATACTGTTGCCCTTCACAGCCTTTGGTTTTAGAGTCTGCTATTGTTTTTGCCAAAGACTGCTTGTTAAAGTTCAATCTCTCAATATAACACTATAACAAGACTTCTCTTACCTACCATTTGGGTGAAAAAGAGGTGTCATACACCCAAAAGGCACTGAGAGGCATCTGTTTTGATTTTGCAGTTCTTTCATTTACTACTTTCAATTAGAGATCAAGTTATAAAGTCTGGAAATCATTGTAGTGGTATCTTCAGGAGTGTGTAGTATAGTGTAGTGTAGTGTAGTGTAGTGTAATGTAGTGTAGCCTAGCGTAGCATAGTGTAGTGTAGCATAGCATAGTGTAGTGGGCTAATAATTAAACAGTGTCCTTAGTGTCTATGACTGTTTCTGCCTAAAGTTGGGGGTGTAAATTTGATAATCAGGGGAAACTACCTTAGTACTGGAATCAGTGGTGTGTCCTTTCCTCTTTGCTTTTGCACTGCTCCAAAGTGAGTGTGGCTTTTGTACTCAAGCAGTTGGATTTACAGCCTTGATTTGCAGAGGAGTTGTTTAGTTCTGTTTTCTTGTCCCCAAGCATATTAAATATGAAAAGCCTTAGCTTAATGCTGGCCTTGCCTAAACATTAGCCTTTTCTTTATGGGACATTTATTTCATCAGCTGCACAAACTCAAGAATAAGTTTCCCAAACCC
>JAOSLQ010065013.1:0-14943 GCA_025629905.1 Lorius lory | reverse complement strand
GCTGAAAGTCAAAACACAGCACTGCACCAGCTACTAAGAAGGAGAAAAATTGACTGCTACTGCTGAACCCAGGACAAAAAATAACTGATCTCAAAATATGTGCTGCTTATTGTTATAAGAGGGTATATCCTAGAGCACGTGATGTATCTGATGGCTGTTTGCCTATGCAGGTAACAAACGTATTCTCTCTGCCAAGTCTGAGACATATACATATATATCTATATATCTATGTATGAAATTAGCTGAGATATTTTTTGGCAATTGTGGTAGATTGTACTTCTCTTCTTTTGCACTTTTAGAGACTACAGATTGAAGGTGCAAATAGGTCTCCGTTTTGTAGCCACCATTCTGTGCCTATTTTCCATTGCTCCTCTTCTTGTACCCTCTTCCACGTGGCAATTCATTGCAGGTGCATCACTGCAGGGGAGATAGTACTACAACAAAAGCATATCTATTTGGAAAATTATCTCATGAAAATTAAAATATTTCTTAATGTTGCAAGTTAATCATGCAGAAGTTCAGATTCAGAGAATTAGGTGTCCCAGAATTGGAGTAATTTTCCTTTTCAGGGCATGCTAAGATTGTGTTCACCTAGCTGAATATTTTTTTATTTGTTTTTAAATAATATTTCCATCTTAACATGTTGAAGGTGTTCCAGCTACAGTACAGTTTGCCACACAAAGCTAAACAATGCTTGGTGCTTAACTCCAACTTCTCTTTCAGTATGGTTTAAGCTGGCAGAACCCCCAACTAAAACGTAGAGAAGAGGTACAAATCAAGACAAAGCAGAAGAAAACATGTAGCAACAGAGATTGTATTAGACACTGAAAGTCACAGCTGTATAAATAAATAATAGCATCATAGAATATTTAGGGTTGGAAAGGACCTTAAGATCATCTAGTTACAACCCCCTGCCATTTGCAGGGACACCTCACATTAAACCATGTCATGCAAGGCTCTGTCCAAGCCAGCCTTGAGCACTGCCAGGGATGGAGCATTCACTTCCCTGGGCAACTCATTCCAGTGCCTCACGACCCTCACAGTAAAGAACTTCTCCTTATATCCAATCTAAACTTCCCCTGGTTTAGTTTAAACCCATTTCCCCTTGTCCTATCACTACAGTCCCTGATGAAGAGTCCATCTCCAGCATCCTTATAGGCCCCCTTCAGATACTGGAATGCTGCTATGAGGTTTCCACGCAGCCTTCTCTTCTCCAGGCTGAACAGGCCCAGCTTTCTCAGCCTATCTTCATACGGGAGGTGCTCCAGTCCCCTGATCATCCTCGTGGCCCTTGTCTGGATGTGTTCCAACAGCTCCATGTCATTTTTATGTTGAGGACGCCAGAACTGCACACAATACTCCAAGTGAGGTCTCATGAGAGCAGAGTAGAGGGGCAGGATCACCTCCTTTGACCTGATGGACATGCTATATTTATAAACCCTATTTTTATAAATTATGGGAACAGTGCATTCAACAATGTGTTATCCTCTTTCATAGAATCATAAAATCAGAGAATAGTTAGGGCCGGAAAGGACCTTAAGATCATCTAGTTCCAACCCCCCCACCATGGGCAGGCACTCTTTCATCAGGACCAGATTAGTTTAGGTGGACTAATTTGGGTGGGTGTTCATCAAATCAGGTTGGCTGTCATTGTAACAGCCCTTTTTGGTTTTCTTTGGTGTCTGTAGGGTAACGGATAGGAAGGCAGCACCATTGTTTCCTATTTCTTTATGCTTGAGCTCTATTTATGTGCTTCTTACTGGAAGAGACAAGAAAACTGTCAATTTTGCACTAGAAAATTATTTCCCTTCATTGAAAATTATGACAGTGTTTTTATACCCAGAGGAAGTGCTTGTACCATTCCCTAAAAGTGTTGCAAACAATATATATATATAATCAGTCAAGTTTCTGTTTGGCTGCATGTCTGCTCATTTTCATACTAGTAAAGACAGCAAGTGGTGTTTTGACATCAGCTAACACTTCAGTGGCAACTAGGGTGTTATTTTTCCTAGCTGTTGTGGTGGCTATTATTGTTTATTATACTTGCAGCAGTATGTTGGAAACACAACCTAAAGACAAGTCCTGTCTCAACACCCTGTGGGCTAATAGTAAGGGTAAAGAAAAAACAGTTTCTCAGTACCTTTGACAGCTCGCAGTCGTTTTAAGGCTGAATGCAATGAGTAGATAAAACTGACAAATAGGTTTGGGAAGGTAAGATTATAAATCGTACCCATAAATTAAAAGCACAGGTCTCAGTTCACTGACTTTCTAACTGCCATATTTATTTGCTAAATGCCATTTGGACTCTTTCACTTCCCAGATCTTCCTTTAAAATACAGAGTGGCTGTAATGCACATCTGTTCTGAAGTTCTTATCTATTACCATACATGAGGTGCTGGTGCATGGTGTGGTATTTTTACTTTTAGAGGATTTTCTGTTATTTTGATATGAGAGATAAAAAAGCTTAATGGATTTTTGCAGAGGTATGAGACTGGGTATTCTTGCATTAAATAGAAGGTTAAAACAGTCAGGAAATGCTATGTGTATTTCAGTTTTAGTTATATGTGAATTCAGGAGGCTGGCTTATCTTCTTTGTATCTTGTATGGGCATTAGATATAAATTAATACTTCATATGATAGAGTTACAATGTCTACTATAAATAGACACAGATGTCTGTGAAGAAATAAAATAAAGGAAAATTGGGAATCTAATTTTTTAGTTTCTATCTGTCTAATTAGTATAATTGCTAAGAAATATTTTGCTTGCATTCAATGGTGCTCACCTGTTTGTGTAATGCAGACAATAGTATGTTCTAACTTTGAAAAAAAGTGCAAGGTTTTGAAATGAAAGGATGATATTTGTAATGAGAGTGAGGCTATGGTATGGCTGGAAAAAATCAGTAGACACCTTGAGTTGGATTCTTGCTTCCTTTAAAAGTGTCCTGTTCTGAGTATTTTGTAGATCTTTGCAGCATCATACTCTGCTGCTGGACTGTTCTATGAGCAGGTAGATTCAGATGGGGTCTGCTCAGGTTCACTTAGTAACTTGTACAAAAGATGGAGATGTTAGGAGGTAGGAACAAATCTTTTTGGGGTAGTCATTTGCTGCATTTAATGAGCTGTTGAGAACCTAGATCTTTTATACTATTCAGTTTGTTATTTCGATAATTATAATGTATTCTATTCAGTTGGATTATTCAGTACCCACAAATCAGTCCCGCTTTTAATTATTTCTTAGTTTGGTAGTTAGTCACTCCAAAGCTATCCTGTGGAAGGTAGGGTTAAGGTGCATCAGTGTGTGAGTGGAGTATTTTAGATTGGTGCTTAGCGTTTTTATCAGTTGTATTTCATATGAAATCATGACTGGAAAATTAATTGTTTAAGCTGTTCCTTCTCTCCCAGCAACAACAGAAAGGCTGCAGCTCATTTATTTATTAACAAATTGACATATGTTGTATGTTGCACAATCCGTTTTTCAGGTTATGTCATAGTGTTTTGTGAAAAAAACCCAACACCTAAAAACCAACCAAAACCCCAAAACAACCCCAAAATATAGATTTTTTTCTGACCTGTATGGAGACAGCTCATGACCTTATTCCATATAAGCAAGAATCAATCATAGTATGAAACATAGACTAGAGGCATTCCCTTTATACCTCACACAAAATTACTTTTATTCAAAGACCTTACATGAAAATCAGTCCTAAAAATCCTCCTGAAAACAAAATAAATATTATATTCACTCAATTTTATAATGAATAAACAAATATGTAATAAAATGAAGAAAATTTATATACCTCCTAATGGAATGTTGTGCACAGATTGTTTGGCTAGCACTGGCCTTATGCCAGTATGGCATGTGATTAAATGCAGAATGATGTCAGGTCACCAGCTCTGCCTAGAACTACTTTTTGACACAGAACTTCTAATAAGCTAGTCAATATATATTACTTCCAAATGCAAACATTTTCATGTGAGCTAGCTGAACTGTTTTGCCAGGGTATTTCAGTTCTAGGATTATCTTCCCAAATTCTGGATCTCCCCTAAATTATTTGTCTAAATGTGAAAATTACAGAAGTAGAATTAGAAATGTCTACTCCTGGATGTTAACATAGCCATTGCATAGGCCATTTTTCCTTATTTTATTGTGCTATGAAAAAAAAGTTAGAATTACATCATTTTCTAGAACTTCAAAAAGGGGAAAAAGGACCATCTAATCTCCAGTTAAACTCTTACAGTATTTGGTTTTGCTCCTAATTCCATAGTAGTCAGTAGGTAAGGATTTTCAGAATATTGGTTTCCAGATTTCAGAACTTATGCTCTCTTTCCCTGTACCTGGTCTTAACTACACAAATTGGAAAGTGGCAAAAATCTTTTCCATAATACAAAGGAGAGTGGATGAATTGGGAAGTACAGCTTAATTGTGAACATAATTGCACTTCTTGTGGATAATTGCAATCGTAAGTCAAGCAAGACAGCTTCTAACAGTTGGGTCAGATTTTTAATTTTGTGATCTAAATTATTAAGGAGAATATTTCCATAAGCTTTCTGCATAAAAATTGACTTCATAACAGAGAGGTCATCTGGTCTTGTCTTCTAGCCTTTATGATTATCAGTGGTAATAAGGAACTCTTCTGCCATAAATGTGTGCATCTTTTATGCCTCCTGACATACATACCAAATGTAGGTGTAATGAATTACTTAGAAGTGTTATGAAGGAAAACTAAATTCTGTAGTTTCTAGTTAAAATTAAACTAGACTATGCATGTAGGATTCAGAAACATGAAGGGTTAAATGGCAAGTGTACACAGGAATAGTATTTAATAGTTTGGTTTTGGTTTTTTTTTTTGCAGGGGAAGAGGGTGATTTAATACCTTGGGAATCTTGAAAGCCATATTGAGTCAATTATGGAAAACCCAATGCAGGCTGTTTTTCATAGCGTGGCTGCAGTCAGACAAAATGGCATGATGCGTAAAAAAGACAAGCAGATCAGTACAAGAATGCATAATGCTGTTGTATAAATCCGTAGTGTTTCCACATCTGATAGACAGTCGTGTTGAACACAATATATCTTGCATCTGATACTGTGGGTCATATAAGAGGACTTGAAGCAAGTGGTGAGGCTGATTTGGACTATAAAGTTTTTTATGAGAGGAGACTGAAAGGTTGAGATTATTTATACAGAAGATAGCTTGGAAACTTCTATAACCTACCTCTTAAATCAAGATTTAAGAACATAACCAGTGCCACCAAGAAGAATAAATTCAAAACAGATAACCAAGATTTCTTTTTTTTAATTTTTATTTGAAACACAATGGAATGACAGAATTCAAGGTCAGAAAGAGTGAAATTTAAGATGATTCAGAAAGACATTTGACACCTTTGTCAATGAGAATTTTAAATAATAATCATACTGGGTTTTAGAAAAAAATAATTAAAAGAAGTGATGCCTACAGCAAACACATGCTTTTAATATAACAGTTTATTGTATCTTCCTGTGATGTATCTTGGCTGGCCAGCACTAGAAATATTGAATAAGAGTCAGGTTATTGGTTAAAATGGAAAATTATTTTTATTCAGGATGACATTTTGTGTTCTTATCGCAACCTGAATGAATTCTTTATCATTTCTCTCTATTTGTCAAGAAAAAAAGAATGAATGACAGCTTTGATTTCCTTCTGTCCCCAGAAAGTAGGTGTCATAGTCCTCTTTCAGAGATTCAAAGGATCAAATATTTTGAAACATCTTTCACTCATATTTCTTGCTTACAATCTATGAACAGGTCCAAGACTACAGCAAATAATTAATTCCATGCTCCTTTTCTGGCATTTCACAGCTTTAATGAGTGAGAGATGGTATATTTTACAATTTCAGTGATGTTCATCTGGAAGCACCTAAAGGACCTCTTTTATTCTAAAAGCACCCCTTGAAAATTGCTCTGCTTTCAACTGTCTCAGTTTCTGTACTGAGTCAACTATTCAAAGTCTTGCCATAATAATTCAAAGACCTCATTACATTCATAAGAAGTTTGCTTTAAAAAAAAAATCTTTTTTTGCTAAGATTGTTATCTTCTCCTAGTCCAATATCTAGAGGAAAAAAGGTTCCGAGCCCAGAAGGTAAACATTCTTGACTGGGGTGCCTGAATGCTGATCCAGCTACTTTTTTCTCTCCAGAGAGTCAAAATTCTAAATCCTATTTGTTTTAGCTGTCAAATTAGCAAGATATGGCTGTGATTAGAACTGTTTAAGGACAGAATTTTTATTTTAGGTGATTTTCTGGGGAAAAAGCCATATTCAGTTGCAGAATTAAAAGAATAAATACTGGAAATATTTTTCACCAGAAATAAACCAAGATTAATTGATTAGAGTTAACTGGAATCTGATAGACTCAGTGAATACTAAGGTTGGAAAAGCAGGTCAAGTAAGAGCAGGTTACTCATTGTCTTGTCCAGTCTCACCTTGAGTTTTGGTTCTCACTCTCACAATGAAATATTTTATCCGTAATATATTAAGTCAAAATTTCCCATGGTCCAGCTGGTGCCTGCTGCTTCTTGCTCCTTCCATGAGCAGAGACTTTGCTCCCTGGTGCCGCTGCGGTCCCTGGGTGTTACCAGAGATCTGTTCCTGCTGTCAAGAGGTTCTCTTTATCCTCAGTGCCTGACCTGCAGACTCCTCCAAACAGCACAGATTCTGTTCAGGTGCAGGTGTACAAGTACTGTTAGTCAGTGTTTTCCTCATCATCGCCCCTAAAGGACAGACCTGGTAACCAGCTCCTCAGTTGGACCCAGTACTGCTGGTCACATTCTGGAGTGTAGGGCCTGGCAGTCTGGCCAGCAGGTCATATAATCCTTCTCACCCCACTTGCTCTAAGGAAGCTGTGAGAGACCATGTCACAGGCTTTGTTAAATCAAAATAAACAGCATCCGCTGCTCTTCCTTCATTCACTGAACTGTCCTATATTCATGGCAAACTCTCAGGTGGTGCAGTTCAATCTTACCAAGTCTATGTATGTTCCAAGTCATTTTTCATGTCCTGAGTGGTATTTTCTAGAGGAGACAAAAACCTCCCTGTGCTATGTGAAAGACAATTTGAGGTACTTGAAAACTCACATGCAAGTAGTTGTTAAAATGTAACATGGAAATCCTGCTTACAGTGGTCTCAATATACAGAAGGGGAGGTTGTAAGAGAATCCCAAGGGATCATAAAATATGGTATCTCTTTGAGCACTGTGATAAACAAGGTATTTAGTCTTGCTAGAGTACAAATACCTGTTGTAGTAAATCTATCAGACACTGCTATGCTATAATGAAACAAAAAGTCTGAAGTTTGTTCAATCTGGCAAGGCTACAGGAAGCTGGTAATAGCCTGCACATTCCTAGAAGGCATTAGGGTCTAAAATGAAAGCAAAGTGATTCACAAGTGTCTAAAAAAGAACAATAAAATGAACTTAAGAGAAAGTCTATCAGCAAAATGTCTGGTTTAGTGAGATGCTAATAAACTGTGGACCCACTCTTATAGGAATATGAGGGACATCCCATGAGCTGGGATTATGTGAGAACTGCATTGACTAACATGTTAGAAAATGTTATCAGTTCCATATGTGCAGAGTAACGAAGGGGATGCTTTTATGAGAATCTATGTCGCTAGCACTTATGATGTTTGTCATAGTCATTTATCTAGAAGAAAAGGTGGCAATCCACAAGGAATGATTGCACCAGTATGAGGACCAAGGGAAAATCAGAATTCTGTACTCTTTTAGCTGAGTGCAGGGAGCTATAGAGATGATGTGTAACTAACTGCATATCAGTTTTCCTTTATGGGAAGAGTTAATTAGCTGTATTTAGGGGATTATATTATACCATCCAGGAGAACATTGTTGGTTTATGTAGTTTTGTGGGAGATTTTTTGTCTGCTTGCTTTCTTTTTTTTCATTTTTTTTTAAACAAAAAGACTATTATGTTCTATATTTGAAATATATCAAATTAAAATTAATTTTATTTTTCTTGTTTGTCGATTTTGTCTTGTTTGTTGTGGTCGTGGTTTTTTTATGTGTCTCATTTCTCACTTACAGGGGCCCCGAGTGTGCATGGAGCCCATCTTTTTCTTGCACAGATTGTTGCCCTTCTGATTAAGAGGTTTCACCACACTAGGAGAGACTGGAGAGGAACCCTGTCAAATGTGCTGCTGCCTGTCCTCTTTGTTGCACTGGCAATGGCCTTGTTTAATGTGAAGCCACTGGCTATTGATTACCCTTCTCTCAAGTTAACACCAAGACTTTATGGTGATGCAGAATCTTTCTTTAGGTAAAGGGCTCATCCATCATCAGGAATATCCAGGGTTTGGGGACCTTCACCCTTGAGTTCTCATCTTTTAAAGATTATTTGTTTTCTAGGAAGAACAATAGGTTACTTTTTGCAATAGCTATTTATTTTTCAGATATTTAGTACATTTTTATAATGAGGGAGAAATAAAATTAAAAAAGCATTATGCAAAGGATTTTCTGAAGGAAAGGGCAAAGACTTTGGAGCAGTTTGAACTGGGTATTCTGTTTCAAAACCAGCCATGGCCATTTATATGTAAATGCACAAGTGTATTTAAACAAGCCTTTGCCTGCTTCATTTTAACTAATTGCTTAGCCATTTTCAAGTGCATTTCACATGCAGATCACTTTCTCTACTGGACAAATATCCAGTAGGTATCACCATAAACATAACATGATGCTGTTTGAATTTATAAATGAAACATAAAAGCACTTAAGCATGCTAACCGTTAGGAATGCATGTTTATAAAAAGATGGCCACGGGGAGATGTTGAAACTTGTTTAAATACGATTGTATCTAATTTCTTAACATGTTCACATATAGTCATTGAAATGAGTTCAGTTTGCTGTTTTGATACGTTTCCTATATGTGGATTTTATAGTTCTTTAATTTCCTGGTAAACATGTAGGATCTTGAGCCTGAAAGTTAATAGAACTAGACACACTAACATGGAGGTTTTTGTTTTTTTCTTTCCTCCTTCGCCTTTTCCTCATCATGGCTCACTTCGGACAGTACTGAAGATGATCTAGGAAACCTTTCCCAGAATCTACTGAGATATTTCTTTGGTTGGGACCACACATGCATGCATTCAAACCAAGGGTAACTGTAACAATTCCTTAATTGTGAATTGTAAATATTGTAAATTCAATATTTCTGTGTAACATGGAGGAGCTTTTCTTGGCAGCATGAGGTTAATGACAAATCTTTTCTGTTGAAGGAGCTGGCATCTAGGCAAAGCAGGTTTCATTATTGAAGTTGTGATCCAGATCCCTTAAAAGTCAATTCCTGATTAATTTCAGGAGGATTTTGATCAAGTCTTGTGTCCATATGAATGAATATTAGACAATAATTACAATATTTGTTAGGAAGCATTCCAGATTTCCAAATTCAGGAATGCAGGGTGGTGGCCATGAATTACTTATTGCTGCAAACACAAAACATGCAGCTTTGCTGCTTTACTTTCATAAATATTTTTAATGAATCCGCTTTGGTACAAATGATTAAAATTGAGATAGTTTTAGACACAGCTGCTCTTTTGATGAAATGCTTTTTTGAACGAAGATGTTAAGATGCCAGATCTGCTATTATGCTTTGGATTTCTTCTGTTAAGTAATACATTCCTTTTTTTTAATGGTTGTTCCTATTGTTATGTTTATTCCCCTTAGAGAAAATAGTTCATGTTGGCAGATGGAATCTATGTCACCCCAGGATTCATGTGGATGTATGCCTGAACAACAGGTATGTTTTTTCGTATTTACTTATGTATGTAAAAATTAGATATGTGTATATTACGTATAAAAACTTGACTTTTCTTTTTGAAGGACTAAAGAAAAGGATGAAGAAATAAACCCCCAAAACACTGGCTTTATTATGACTGGAGATTTCCTTCTGTTTCGTTTAATGTTTAGGCTACATGTTCTGAAATCTTCAGGGAAATCTTGTACAATTTTGATGTACTTATGTGTGTGTGTGTGTATGCACTAGAAATGGCTATAGATTTATTTGAAATAACAGAAATCAGAGATGGCTGAACTAATCTCAGCAAATACAACATTGCTTCAAAGATGTTATAGAACTTTGGTTACCAAAAAAATCCTCATGGAAAACAAGTTTAAAACATAGTACTTCCATAATATCTGGAAAACTAATTGCTTTCAAAAGGGAAGGTCAAGTGATCCTGCCTGATAGAAGCTACCAGGGAATCTACATGTGAATGAGATTTGATTGATGGAGCTTGATTTTGAGTGGGATTGCCTATATGAAAATGAAACAACCTTTGAGGAAAAAAGGGATTTTGAAAAAGGTAATGGATTTCTGACAACCTTGACTAGTGAGTTTTCCTGCTGACTTACTCTGAGGCTGAGTAATAAACAAGAATGTAAAACTGTCTGAAGGGAGAAATACATAACCCTGGATGGTATCATTCTATCAAATAAGTTCTCTCCTTCATAAATGTATGAATATTTAGTCTAAGAGTTGCATCTGAAATATAGGAAGACATTTTTGGGAAAAGTGGAAAGAGGAAATGAATTTTTTACTCTGCTTGGGCAAGGAAAAGATTTGCCTCTAATACTGCTCAGATGTGTACTTAAACTATGAGAAGCTTAAACAAAATGGAAATGGGAACTCACACAGAAAGAGGCCCATTAACCATGAAAACTCAAAGGAAAGAAGTCACTTGACAGTGGAGGCAGAACCTGTATCTGAGCTATGGATGTTCAGAATCTCTGAGAATTAATTTTAATTTGTGGAGGGTTGAGATGTCAAATAAGGATTAAAATTTTTCAGTTGATATGCATAATCTATAAGGCTTCTGAGATACCAGATCATAATATCTGTCTCCTTTTCTTTGGTTGTGAGAATACCCCGCTGAATCATTAAAAAAACATCTTTCTTTTTCACTGCAGTCCATCAATTAAATTTTTAGAAGCATATTGCTTTAATTAGAATTTTAGCTTCATCTCATATACATCTGGTTCTTTTTTGTGTGTGTATTTATTCTTAGGCACAATTGAATAGCAGTCTTGCCTTTTTCATTGCTGCAAATGTTTATAAACTTACATACAATTGTTGACGTTTTCAGAACAAAACTGACTGGCAGGATAGCAAGAGAAATCAAAGGTGGTTCTAATATGTAGGTGACATTTGCAATTATTTGAGATGCTGTATAAAACCATGCATAATTTATTGAAAAGTTACGAAAGCTAAGAAAGGCAAACCAAGTTGAAAAATAATGCTGTAAAATCTAAGCAAAATTCAAAAAAGATGGCTAGACGTAGTGCCACTGATATTTAGGAGTGCTTTTGCTGTTTTTCAGATGTGTCCAAGTTTCAATTCCTCTGCTCCATATATGAAGAATAAGAAAGGACATACTTTGTATAATCTCTCAGGGTTTCTTGTAGAAGAGTATTTAGTGAGGCCTTCCAACAGAGCAAGGTAACCTTAAAATACCTAATCTCTATTTATCCTCCTGATAAATCCTTCCTGATCCAAAGCATAGACCTGTGTCACTGAGAATATAAGGTGTAATTGGCTTTATCTGTTGGTTGTTATCAAGACGTACAGTCAGGCTAAGGTAACATGGAACCCCATCCATGGTCACTTCTCGGAGCTTACTCCAGCAGTTTCATGATAATTGCCTTTAGGTGTGCCCTGACTCACTTCTTGCCACACAGTGAGTTATTTCAGTGTCTCTGAGAAAGAAAATTGTATGCACATACAAATTAGATGAACAATATAGTTTCCATTCCTTAGGGACTCAATCAAATAGAAGTGGACATGCTCCATGTAATCACTTCTTCAAAGTAAAAAAGGCTGGTATACCCCTGGAAAGACTTTATACCCTGTGATACCAGCCGCAGAGGTTATCTATATGCTATATTTTGAGTTTTACTCTATGTGCCTTTGCAGCTCTACCACTGCCTTTGACACAAGTGGAAATAGTAGACCAAGTACGATTTTATCAAGGAGAAGGAAGTGTTAGCCAGAAGAAGTGCATGATTTAAAAAAAATAGTGGCAAACATCTTAGAATGAAAGATTTGAGCTAGAATATCATAGAATCATAAACTAGTTTGGGTTGGAGGGGACCTTCAAAGGTCATCTAGTCCAACCCTTCTGCAATGACCAGGGACATCTTCAACTAGATGGTCAGAACCACATCCAGCTTGGTATTGAATGTCTCCAGGGATGCCACATCTAAATGGGAAGATGCTAAGCTGTTTAAGATGTTTCTGAAAGTCAGTAATACCTCACTTGCTCACAAACCTTCCTGCTGCTTGCATTTCAGTTTTCAGAAAGTGAAAATTCTTATCTGAGGGAATTGCTTTGCCAGAAAAGGGAAATACCATTTACCTTATTCAAGAGTATATTGAGGTCCTGTTTTTTCTTAACATGGAAGGATTTGTGACAAGCGAAGTTTTACTTTCAGTTGAAAAATAAAGCATTAATGTAGATATTCCTATTTTATCATTGCAAGAAAAGACTGGAAATCTTAAGGCAGATAACTTGTTATTACTTTATTTTTTATTACCAGATACGGTGGTTGGTCTTTTGGAAGGAGAAAAGCATTTGAACTTCAAGATAAAAAATTGAACACCACCAGATCTAAGCATCTGGTTAAGGTGAGAGTTGCATGTATGTCTGTTCATTTGTATGTATGTACTGCTTACTGATTCAAGCTTCAGGCTTCACAACACTGAGCAAATAATAAATCATTACATAAAATCCCCTCACTTAGAAGTTAGGAGAAAACCCCTCTGTCTATTCTAGTTCACTTCTCTGTTCATAGTTCTTGAATTATTGGCTGGTGTTCTGAGAAGCAGCTTTAAGTGAATCAGATGATACTGCTTTTGTTTTTTCCTGTGAACTTATTTCAGAGTCTAAACGAGCTTACCCACAAAGCTTTTTTTATAGGTAGTCAGCCCAGCAATTCCTTTCTTTTTTTTATTTTTCTTTTTTTTTTCTTACAAAAAATCAATATCAGAATTGACAAAAGTTCATTGAACTTCTAAAAAATTAGTAATTATTGATGCTTGTTACATTCCTGCAAGGAATACTTTCCTCTCTTGCCCCAAAGTAAAGGCTTAGCTTCCAGGACTTGTTACTTCTGCATAACAAATACGCTACCCCTTGTCAAATATGAGTAACTTTCCATTTCTATCCTAGAGAAACAGAAGTGTGCCTTGTTGAAATTAGTCATGTTGTGAAATCTGAATCTGTTTGACAGCAACTCGTACTGTCTTGCAATGCTACAGAGAGCCATTGTTTTCTGTCTGGAGCTACCTCTGAAGTCAGGAACAGGATTATTTTAAGTGCAGTTGAAATAAAGAGCTTTTCCTTGAGACCTTTTGGTATGCACTGGAAAGACTCTCCATACTGTAATAACTTGGGATGTGACCTAGAGCCTAAGAGGCAATTATAAGTGCAAGGGATTTTATTTTCCTTGGGGATGCTTTGAAAGGCTCTTTTGAGATCCATTCAAATGTAGAATAGCAGTGAGTAGAGGAACAGCAATCTTGGTGAACCATTTAAGAATATCTTTGAATAGTCTCTAGCCTTTTATTTGAAGTAAAACAGATTTGTTAAGAGAAAACTGTGGAATTTCTGTATTCCAGGTTAGAATATGAGAGATGCTTCTGCCTTAAATTGTGTTGGAGGGGTATAGAAACTAGATTTTTTTACTTTTATAGAAGAAGAGAAGGAACGGTGTAAATCAGCTCTGTCTCCAAATCCATTTTGGGATAAAGTATTAACTATGTGTTAAAATAACATACAGATATTTTCCAATCAAATATAATTTCATGTTTAGTTTTGCAAAATCACAGTTTGTTTCCAATGCCTATTCCATGTATTTTTTAAAAAAATCTCTCATATACACACCATACCTTATAGATATATTTTAATTTTGGTCATTTGTGACCCTTCTACCCCCAGATTTCTTATAGCTTTGAACTCCAGTTCCATCAATCCTTCATTAGGAACTCGAAGTCCTAGAGGACTGCAGTAAGATGTTTTTTTCTGGCTGCCGTTTTTGTCCTATATGTCTTTAATCATTTTAGACTCTTGTTTTGACATGCTTGCACTGTAGTTTTTGTCAGGGTCCTTTCATTTTAAATGTCTTTGGCATAGAGCTCCACCTGCCATCAGCACGGGGGTAAATTATAGTTATACTGTTAGTGAGTAAGCTTCATATTTCAGATCCAAAGAAAATAGTGGAGTAGATTTATAAAGGGCACTGTGTTATCTAAAGTACCTCCTGGAAGTGGCTTTCAACTGATGCAATGTCAAATTATTGCATTAACCTTTCAGTAATTAATGACCAGACTTTTACTCTGACCTTTCAGGCTTGTTCATGAGACAGTGAATGTACCATTTACATAGCCTTGTATGAAAGAAAATGAAAAATTTGCATTTGAAGAGACTTCCTGTATGATTCATTTCACTTTCAGAAATTTCTGAACCTTTGTACATTATTCTCCTCCACTCAAAAAGTGATCCATTCAAATTTAAGATACCTGATCAAATACCTATTCTACTTTACTTAATCATGCCATGCTGTATATACCCCATACAGACTATATGCTTGTACACAGAATATGTGCATCTGTGCCTGCGCAAGAGAGAATATACCTACCACATGACAAAATTACAGCTACAGGTTGAGCAAAGAGATTCAGAGCAGCCCTGCAGAATAGGTCTTAAGGGTGTTGGTCGATGAGAAAATGAACATGAGCTGGCTGCAGTGTACGCTCACAGCCCAGAAAGCCAACCATATCCTCGGCTGCGTCAAAAGGAGCATGACCAGCAGGTCGAAGGAAGTGATCCTGCCCTCTACTCTGCTCTTGTGAGACCTCACTTGGAGTATTGTGTGCAGTTCTGGTGCCCTCAACATAAAAAGGACATG
>JAOSLQ010065008.1:7587-18821 GCA_025629905.1 Lorius lory | reverse complement strand
ACAGTCTCTCCAGGTCTGCTGGTCTTGCTTCTTTCTCCTGTGTGTCTGCTACTTTCAGCAGCCTAAAGGGCCTAAAGGGCAGAGGCATAAATAAGCAAGGGAGAATCCCCAGGACAGCAGTAAGACATAGACAAAGGAATGAAACTTAAAGATTGGCTTTGTTGTACAACAGGCGGCATTAGTACAGTGCACAGCCTTGGCTCCTGAGGTACCATCACGGTCTGTTGATGATGTAATTGTAATGATGTCTCTTTCTGTGGGGCTGCTCAGCTGTAGCTTGTCTGTTTAAGCTCTGTGAAATGTTTTTCTTCATAAAATAAATGTTTTTAGTTAAAGGCTGTTGTGAGAGGACGTACAAATTGTACAAGGTCAGGCCTGCAGCTGCACAGTTTGAACCATATCTATAGAAAAATCAAGCTGCAGAAGATGGAGATGCTGGGCAGTTGTTTGAAAGCTTAGAAAATTTTCTGACTAAATGCATCTGCCACTAATGTTTTGACAGCTTTCAAAACAAGGTGGCATTTGCTAATATCCACTTCTCTTAATCCAAAAGCCTTATGGATGTCTGTATCTCAAGGAAATATTCCCTGCAGGTTATGGCTGCAAATGACTGCTGGTTTGTGAAACTCACGCCCCTGATAAAAAGTGGTGGGGCTCTTTCAAGTCTTTCTCCCTGGCAACTTGAAGCAATTCATTTTGCACTCCAAATGTTTGTCCATGAGCCATCTGCTAAGCTTCCAATCCTGCATTCCAGCTGCATTCCTGCTGACACCAGCAACCACCCCAGTGCCTCCTGGTCCCAAGGTCTCCCAACCAACCTGGAAAACACCATGCCTGCTGCCTGACAGGGTTTCGGTTGTACTGCTAGGCAGGTGACACCACGCCTGAGACACAGAGGGTGGCTGTTCTGAGGAGGGGGGACAATACAGCCACCTCTGCAACCAGGATGTCTCCAAGCCAGTGCCACGGTCAGCAGGGTGATGAAATAAAAGATGAACAGTGCCTCAATACAGTGGCATGGTGGGGAAAGCAGGAAGAGCTACTTATTGACTGTCACAGCAGCCGTCAATGTGTCATACACAGGACTGAGCTGCACAGACCAGCGTACACTGTAGTATTACTGTGAGGTACAGTGAGGTTGTTTATCTAGTGTTCTGTTGTGGGACTCTCAGTCCCTTGGCAAGCCCTCACTGACAATGTAAATGTTCATGCAAAATGACACATGTGCAAAATGCTGATGCATGCTCACATGTGCGGCAGGCTGACTTATCAGTTTGTTCATGGGAAGTAGAGGTCTCTGTCCCTCTATTTCATGATACAGCAAAGAGAAAATCTTGGCTGACCTGATACTCTTCTGTGACCTTAAGGATCTGTGTCACATAAGTTGCTTGCCTTGGTGAGTGATGGAGTACAGGGTAGGCTTTGTGGGAAGATAGCCTGTGCACGGTGGCATATGTTACAGCTTCTGGTGCTCCAACTCTTCTGTGTGTTTTTTAAAAGGTGAAATGAGTCTTTCGGATTTAATCAAAGCAATACGTAAAAAGTCAAGATGGGGGTGCGTTTTGTGGGTCTATACTAATTATTTGCAATGCTGGCAGTGGATGTTTGCTATTGTCCCAGGTGTTCTTCATAGACAGCATCAAAGATGGGACCCAGCCATCAAAGCACCAGCACATCGTTGAAGTGGTCCTCTCATTTATCTGATAATGCTTTTGTGTATTAGATCATGTGTTGTACCCATGGTCCCATTAGCAGAACAGGTCTGAATCTGTTTCTCTTTGCAGCAAATCAGAGCTACCTTAAGAGTGCTGGATTTAATGTTAAGTTAATGCCGAAATCCCCTTCTGCCTATGATAGAGCATGCTGTTGGCACTGAATTTCCAGACAAAGATGAAAAATAAAAGGGGGAGGGAAAAAAGAAAAGACCAAGAGAAAAGGAAACGTAGCTCATGTACACTGCAGGACAGCTCAAATCACTGCATATGGAAAAATAAATCTACCCACTATGAAAATGTGCAGCCTCTTGTGAAATGGCAGGGAAGTTGTGTGGCTCCAGGTTCCTGAGTAGGTTTAAGAGATTTCTCTTTAGCAGCAGTGCTTAGCACAGGTTGGTAGCAGGTTAGTCATGTCCTGTCCTTCCAGAATTGGAGCTGTCTGGGGAAGACTGAATGGAATAATTGATTTTTTTTATCAGACACAATAATTGAGGAATAATGGAAAAGGAGAGCTCAAAGGAAGAAGGGCCTGGGAATTACAATACAAAAAGGGAGGAATCCCTTGGGGGCACATCATATCAACTGAAGTGGAAGAAATATATAGGCTTTTCTGTCCTTCTGGCCGCCTGTAATAGCAAAATGATGAGGAGAGCAGGAAGTATGAAAAATAAAGCCAGCTTCTGCTCTCATTCGCTCCACTTTTGGATTAACCCTCTGCTGTCTTGTGTAACTGAGAGTAAAATGGAATTTCTTTCCACTCTCATTCATGGGCTGAGAAACTGTAATGCTGCTGAAAAAAGAGCAGTTCAGCAGGTACAAGGCTGATGGTGAAGAGGCAGGCCTGGCAGGTTTGGAAGAGGCCACTTGCAGTGTGGCTGACAGGAATAAGCTCATTCCTCTTTCCGAGAAGCATTTGAAGTATGGATGGTCTGCATCAAGTAAAAAACCCACAGGTCTAGTGAAATGTCTGCAAAAACTAAGGAAAACTTAGGAAAAGCAACTGTCAATTTCCATGTTTCCTGGTCCCCACAAAACACTTTCAGTGATTTATGGCACTTTTCAATATCACAGGTCACAAGGATGCACCGCCTTCCCTTGAGGAAACCTGTTACACAGAGTAACACACTATCATTGCCTGGTAAAGTTTACTGAGACTTTATAAATTAATTTCTTTATCACTTGTTATGCTTTTCTTCCTTCCAGTAATTTCACCGTCCCTCTTTTATATCTGCCTACTTGTCAGCAATTATCTTATTTATTTTTAGTCATTGCTTAGTGAACAGATACCAACTTTGCTTTTTCCACCTTTCCTTGTAACTAGATGTCTCTATTCTGGTAATCAATGTATATTGCTCTGTCAATAACTTATGGAAGTGCCTAGAACAGAAGACAATAATTTAGGGGTGGCATCCATAGAGAAAAAAGAGCAGGGCTTGCTGCTGCATAATATATACAGGACGTCTGTTCCCAGACAAGGGTGTTTCATTGCCTTGCTGAAGACATGCAATTTGCCCTTCATTAGAACCCTTATTTTTTCTGGTGTTTTAGCTCTCTCTTTCCCATTAAGCAACTATGGTTTGGATTATTTTCCTCCTCCCTCCCTGATCTCCTCAGATACTTTTTTGTTTTCCAAGCTTAATGTTTCACTTTGGGTAATTTCTTTCCATTGCTTCAATTTCTCCAGCACCCAGTTTTTATTTCTCCTCCTTATCTGCCTTTGAAAGAAGGTTCTCACATCCTCTCCACTCATTTGTCCAAAGTGTTCCAGATCTTTAATGAAGACATTAATGGAACAGAATAAATAGTAGAGCAAAAACAGGCTCAATGCAACACCCCTCCTCACACTCCCCTTACTGTGCACACACTACCAGCAATGGCCTGCTGCCACATTCACACTCTATCATGTCCACATTTATGTGCCCTTGTGAATCTGTTTTTCCACTGTAAGAAGCCACAAGTTGCTCTACAAAATGCCCTCTTTACCAGGTGGGAAGAACTGCTTCTGGTGCATTTCTTCATCATCATAATTCCAGTGAGTGTGTCGGAAAAGCAAGCCAGTGTGCCATGATGTGCTTGATCATTTCCCATCACTCCTTTGTGTGTGTGAATGCAAAGTACTCCTTTGCACTCCTCACTTGGCAGCCCACCTGCTTTGCTTGTGCTCCTCAGCTTTGCTTCACAGCATTTATCTCCAAAATGTTTAGCAATTCCACATGCACCAATATACATCCTTAACCTGTGGTGTATGCAGCCCTTCCAGGTTCCCCTTCAAGCTCACTGCAATTTATAGGACCAGAGCCTCAGCTGCTATCTATTGTTGTAGTGCCACAGAAAGCAATTGAGATATGTGATTTGTTCACCAGTTAGGCATATGGCTTGGATTTTATGAAAGACCGTTTGCCTGGACTACAAATAGGGCACTAGGCATCCCTAGGGCCAATGAGCTTGGGGAATGAAGGAGAAAAAGAACAGAAACGGCAGAAGAAGCCAGCTCTAGCAGCCAAAGAGCCTGGAAGAGGGTCAGACAAGGCAGAAAACCATCAGCATGGACTTCCATACTTTGAAAATGCAGCTAGTGTCCTCTCTGCAGATGTCGCTCTCCTCCATATCGTGATGGTCCACCTAGTCCTTACACAAGCTCTTTTCTTTGGTATCAGTTTCCTTGTATTACCAAAATATTTCTGCTCAGGTAGCAAGTCTCTTGCTGTGCATGGTCCTATACATGCACAAAGAGACCAGAAACTCCATAGAAACCTGCACACCACCTGCGACAGCTGGATGCAGGTTGGGAGCAGAACATTACTATCAAAAAAGAGCATGCGCAGCTTGATAGGCCGTGATAATGGCCCTTAAATGCTGGGAGGCTTGCCTCTCTAGACTCCTTCCTCTACCTGCTTCTCTCCCTTCCTCAGGTCCCACCTTTTCATGTTGCCCTTTCTCTTTTAGTGAACGTCCTTCTGAAAACAGCAAATCTGCTGGGATTTATTGCTCAGAATGGTACAGTAAAGATACTACTGTAATGCCAATCTGGCATCTGCCACAACTAGCTTTCTTCCCGCCTGTGTGTGTGTTCCTCCTGGTTAGCACTGCCCTTCACCTGCCTGCTCTGATGGGATCTGTAGGCAGAAGCAGTACCTTCGGAGGCTTGGTGTGAACCATGTGCAGCATGAATTATCTGCTACTTTGGGTTTGTATAGCAGCTACCAAGAGAACAACTCACTTTTCAACTGGCTCATAGGTGCAGCCAGAATACATATAAGCCATAATTAAAGAAGCCCCAAACTGAATAAGCAAGTGAAAAAGTCAGGATATTTTAACACTTCTGTAAGGCAAGGCTGCACAGCAATGGCACTCTTCCATGATTTGTCATCACCCTTAATCAAGGTGTTTCCAAAGGGCTGGCCAGACTTCATTTATTCTTTTAAGTCTAGTTAGCACAGAGGAAGATGGTAATAAGCATGCCTTGTGTCTGTGACTATCACTTTGTGTCCTCCTGTTGCAGGGAGGAAAGTCGGAAGCAGAAAAGCAAACCAAAGGGAAAACACTTTGAGATGTCAGGGCTGCCCAGTGCATAAACCTAGCTGCTATTTGTGAAATCCCATGGCAGCTATCCTAGAGATGTGGCAATCATTCATGTTGTCCTAGCTGAGCCACGGTAACCCCCTGCATGTCTTCCCTCAGCTCCAGACAAAGCGCCCTTGCTGAGCCCTTGCACACAGAGGTCTGAGCATTGCTTGATGCTCTCTGGCTTGCTGCCAGTCCCGTGTGCCTTTGGGCAGCTGCTGGTGACCCTGAGCAGGCACACTCTTGCCCTGGAAAGGGGCCTTTGCTGCTCACCTCGAACAAATAGTTTGTACTTGAGATGGAGAAAAGCAGAGGCTTCTGGCAGTCATTAGGAAAGCACTGAGGCATATAAGCTGTTGGGTTGTTGGTCATTTGGGCAGTCCCCAGGAGGCATTTGTGTGGATGGGAGGGTGAGAAATGTGCCTTACACAACATATGTAAATGGCAACCAATTTTTCTTGGGACTTTTTCTTCTCCTGAGTGCAAAAGGCCTATAAAACAATTAGAGCTTAAAATTGGACTCCTGGCAGAGAACTAGAGAGGGAGTTTATGCCTTGTTAAGTGTAATCAGTCTGGTGATAAGGGGACAATTTCAGCTGTGTGAGATATAATTACATCATAAACTCCACATTACAAACAGGGCAAGCAGAGGTGAAAAGGTAAAGAGGGAATAAGTGATGATTCCCTTTGGGGGCCGTGGCAGAGGAGACTTTTCTGGACTCCGTTTCCCAGAGAAACTTTTCCAGATGGAATGGGACTTGTGAACGTGCAGGAAAGACACGCTGGCACTTCAGGAAGGCTGGATGGGGTGCCTTGCCACAGGCACACTGAGGGTTCACATCTGCCAGCTGAAGTGGAATGTTAGTTTGGCCAAGTTAAATATTAATCACGTTTCAGAAAACAGACAAACTTTTCTCTGTGGCCTGAAG
Organism: Lorius lory; assembly: GCA_025629905.1. Taxonomy (NCBI): domain Eukaryota; kingdom Metazoa; phylum Chordata; class Aves; order Psittaciformes; family Psittaculidae; genus Lorius; species Lorius lory. Next base: position 12,613 of record JAOSLQ010065008.1, on the reverse strand, counting down.
CTGGAGGAGAGGGTCTGCAGCCATGCTGCCAGCTGCAAAGACAAAGGAGGCACAAATAACACTCCTAGGTGCTGGTGGCACAACTAGGGCTGAGGATGCACAACCTGTCTGCAGGGGCAGGGCAGCACCATGCTGCAGAAGGTGTGGATGCCTTCACACATGTGGAATGCTGCTCTGGAGCTGACTGCACACAGGTCCTAAACCTCAAACAGGACCCTCAGGATGTCCCACCAAAGTGGTGGTGGTGCAGAGCTAAGCACCAGCTTGTCCCTCTCCCAGGCTACCTGTGGTCACAGTGAGAAAGGGTCTTCTCCCTTCATGTAGGACACCCCACCATACACATGAATGGGGCTGGCTTGCCCTGGGGCACACATCTAAGTGACACATCTCAGAAATGCTGCTTACAGCACATGTGGCTCCTTGGGTTTTACCAGGAAAAATGATAAACAAATATCTGAGGGGATTTCTCAGCTCATGGACTTGAATTGTTGACAAAAGATTAAAATAATCTTGGGAAATGAATGTATAGTTTTCTGTAAAAAAAATAGATGGGCATTTTTTAAATAGTTGTTTCAGAAAATCCAGTCCCCATTTCTGCTTTTGCTGCTAAAGCCCTGCCTTAGAGAACTGTGCCTGGTTCTGGGATCAAGAGTTCTAGTCTTTCCTTGTCACTGACATGCTGCATGGTATTAGATAAATCACTTAACCTTTCTGTGACATACTTCCCCATCTGTAAAATGAGTTTGATAATCATATTTGCTTACTTCACAAAAGTGTTAGAAGAATGAATTATCGCTGGTTTTATAACCATTTATATCTCTCTCTGGGGCAAAGACTGCCTTTTTTTTTTCTGTGCTCATGCAACAGCACAGAAGTTCTGCTCTGTAATGGATGTTCTGAAGTGCTGTTATGATACAGAAAGATAAAAATTAAATGTAGCCTTTGGCAGTGCAGCAAACAGGGTTTGCGAGTATGTCAAATACAGTGGGTTAGATTAAAAGAGCAGGGACATCATCTATTGGGGTGCTGAAGAAAGGATCAGTTAAGTATAGTGATAACATCCTGAAACATAACCCTGCTTCAAAGTGGGCAGTGTAACCCTCCTTTGGCAACCACTCTTCTGTAAAGGACAGACAAAAAAGATTAATGTTTATTCAGCTCTGTGAATGGATTATTACTTAGATTAGAGTGCTTGGAGGCTTTGAACAAGATCAAGTTGCATTAAAAGCCTTACAAGACTAAAGCTGGAGATGAAACTCTGAAGAGCTTGCTGTTAAAGGAAGTAGAGACACATCTATCTAAGGACACACAACAGGTTGCTGCCAGAGATGGGGATTCCCAGGCTGATGTTATTTCAAGTCATTCATGTCATGCCTCCGCATGACAATTGCTCATGTGCTGTTCTTGTACTGCAGGTCACCTTCATTCATTCAGGCTTGGTGTTTTCATTAGGAACAGGCATGATAATTCAGGCTGGCCAATCTGGAGACTAGGTGACTATGCAGGCAACTGAGTTAGGAGGGAGTTGGGGAAGCTTGAACTGCCTTGTGGAGCGGGGACCATCACCAGCAATAGTCAGTGCAACCTTGGGTGCAACCCTGATGATGCTTTCATGGGAGAGACTTCCATGCATCTCTCCGGACCAATTCAGTCATGAGTAAGGAGCTCAGCACTCACTGACATATTACATTTTAAAAGACTAATTAGTCTCTGGTGTTGCCTAAAAGGAGAGACTTAAGCTGCAAGTAGCTTAATGTGGCTTCACAGGATGGCAATGAAGCAGCCTGGATTGAACCCTGCTGTGAATAATTACTCCCACAGCTGCAGCATCATATAGGACTGATCACAAATACTCTGCATGCAGTCTGGGGCTGACATCATTAGGCATCTACTTGAGGCATCCCCCTTATGACTGACTTAGTCTTTCATATTCATGCACATCTTTTTGGTCCAGCAGAGAAGGAGGAAGAAACGTGCAGTGTATGGACAGAAAACTGCAGCAGGGGTAGGTTGTGTCTCTGCCTGGGCTTTGGGGTGTAGAAGTGGTTCCCAGCTCCTTCCTGTAGTTTGGGGTGAGACCCTAAATATATACACAGCCTCCCCAGTGCAGTTGGTTCCCACTGGTGGGGAGCCCCGAACAGGAAAGAAGCCATATGTCTCCCGGCTGGATTCCTGCAGGACCATGGCTCTAAGGAAGGGCACTCACCCCCAAATCTGAATGTGACCTTGGAGGCTTCCCCAAAGACATGCTAGGAACACACAGGTGTGCCAAGAGAACTCACACAGAACTGCTATTCTAGTGTCTAGGCCACCTTTGTCACCCTCCCTTGCCTTAAGGAAGACAGGTTTTGTCATTTTCCTGAAACAGCAGTGCTGTGATTTCCAGGAGTTTTAGGAACCCTTCTCAGTGCAACTTTCCGGAGTGTTTAAGAAAGATTAACACCCTGGAGAATGGGCCTTCTGCCAAAATCACCGGGGATGGTAGGGAAGGGATGGAGATGAACAGCTGAGGTTGAGAGGAGAAACACTAACCAGACAGGACCTCATGAAGCACTGGACAAGCCTTTTCCAGTCTGAATGCTATCACCTCTGGCCTGTGAGCCTTAGTGAGACCTGAAGGAAATTCCTTGGTGCTTGTTTGATAGACAGCCAAACCCCCTTGGCCAGCCTTGCAGTAATCTGCTACCCACCATCAGCATTTCATGGCTAAAGCAATGAAAGAAGAGAGCAGGCTCAGAGGTCAATAACAAGCACCGTTAGGGCTGCCTGGTTTGGGCTGCATGGTCTGTGAAGGAGAGCAAGCAGTCCTCAGCATCACCACTACTGTCAGCATTGCAGCTGCATCCCGCTCTGCCTCAGCCCCAGGCACAACACTGGGGCAGCATGTGGGATCTTCTCATCACTGGGGCCACTGCAGAGGACCTGGTGACTGCAGGAGAATATAGCCTCAACCAGAGCGTGATCAACCCTGCTCGTGTCTTTCATTGTCAGCAGGAGGGTGTGGGGTTTTAAGCAAAGTATGAGGCTATGAAGGGAGAAGTGGAGATGGTGAGCAGTGATGTGCAGGTTACCTGCAGTGCTGCCTGACCGTGGGGCAGGTTCCTGCTGCCAGATAAGGAGGAAGGTGCTGCAGGACTGCATGGGTTCTCCAGTCATGCCACCCATGTATAAGTACACACATCTGTGGGAAATTTAGAGGGAAACATTAAAAATAATAAAAGAAATAACCCAAAACTAAAGCCAGTGAAAGTGCACGGTATTTGTGTCACATATAGTCCTTGTCCAGCGTGGATATATTCCAGCTTGGTGATCTCCCTGGGACCATGGACCAACCATCGGGACTGGAGACCCCTGCTGCCCATACTCCCTGTGCTGTCCTTGTCCTTTTAAACAGAAATCTCTTTAAAAAACGAAGAAGCTGGAGAAGAGCCCAAAAAGTTGAAATCCACCATCAGCGTGGGAAAGGAACAAAGAGAGAAGTTACAGCATGCAGTCCTGACACGGCTGTTTCTTGGCACGAGATGAGTGCCTGTGTGTCTCAGATAACTTCCCAGAGAAAGTAAGCACTATCAGAACTCAGTGGAGAGGAGCAAGGAGGTTGGAGACAAAGGACCCCATCTTTCGCTGATCCCTGAGGGAAAACTGATGTCTTCGTCATCCAGAATGGCAAGTCTGACCAGCTTGCCTCCCCATGCTTTCCAGACTTCCCCTGCAGTGGATGGGGAGCTCTGTCTCTCCACCCTTCTAAGACAAAACCAGCGGCTGCAGGAAGCAATGACTCCAGGAGCAGAACTGATTTTGACAGTAGTGCCACCTGCACTGCTATGGGATGTTGAGAAATCACAGGCGGGTATGATCAATCCCAGGTGGACTTGCAGCCCTACAGTTGGCTTTTCCTGATTTCTGAGTGCTTAGTAACATTATCTGAGCATACTTAGTGATGTGCCCAGGCCCTTTTCATCCTTGGGCAAAGAAACAACTGATATATTGCTTTGACTGTAACTTTTTGAGTCTGTTTTTGGGCTGAAACAAACCTCAGGAAATCCTTAAAAAATACTCCCAGCAGTACCAGGAAAGTGATAACAGGCTGAAACCAGGGCTTTATAATGGAGTGACGATTCCAATCAATTGGTGTGAGTTAATTAATTAATTGCTGCAGTTGCAATGACATTCCCTCTGGCTGAGTAATCAGGAAATCAGCCACCTGAGGCTCTTAGGGAGTTAATTGCCTTAAACTTTGCTAAAAGAGTGATAATACCATTAAAAAAAAATGCTATTAATGCACATTTCTTGTCTTTTGGGATCTTGCAACCCAATTCTTCATTTTGCAGAGCAAAACCTTTAGTTTTACTTGAACAGCTGAGTAATGGAGACAGATGAGGTGGATAAGCAGGGAGCAAACTGTGAAATACAAGTTCTGTATCATCTGAAAGAGATTTGAAATATGCTGAAGCACTCCAAAATTTGTGTCCATCCAGACTCCTGTCCTTTCTTAAGTGTTTTTTGTCCAGCAGGGAGTGGAGTTTCCCTATGTTTGAGTTACTCTTTTATGCCTCATATGGAAACTCTTTTCTTTTGTTCAACCTGATTTTCTCTTAAGTGTTGCCTGAAATGAGAGAACTATTCTGGGAAGAGCAGAAACCTTTCTCCCTTCCCTTTCACAGCTACCTAGTTCTCAGGCTGAAGCTGAGCTTCTCTGTGCTTTAGACCTCCCTCCCAAGTGAGCTCTTTGAAACCTTTGGAGAATACTTGGTCCTCAGTAGAAGTAGGCATTTTTCACTAGAGCCCCTGCAGGCATCCTTTAAAGGAGGCAAAGCAGAGGTCTTTGAAAGATGTCAAGCCGTCCTGAGCAAAGCTAGCCTTGTCCCAGCAGTGGCACAATCACTGTCAGATGAGCAAAGGCTAAATCTATTGTGCATCTGGCTGGTTGCCTCTCGCACTGTCCATTTCTTATCATAGAATCATAGAATAGTTAGGGTTGGAAAGGACCTTAAGATCATCCAGTTCCAACCCCCCTGCCATGGGC